>CM038728.1:36101233-36113733 GCA_021613375.1 Megaleporinus macrocephalus | reverse complement strand
AGCGACACTCTTCATCTACAGCGACACTCTTTATCTACAGTAACACTCTTCATCTACAGTAACACTCTTCATCTACAGCGACACTCTTTATCTACAGTAACACTCTTCATCTACAGTAACACTCTTCATCTACAGTAACACTCTTTATCTACAGTAACCCTCTTCATCTACAGCGACACACTTTATCTACAGTAACACTCTTCATCTACAGTAACACTCTTCATCTACATTAACATTTTATCTACAGTAACACTCTTCATCTACAGCGACACTCTTTATCTACAGTAACCCTCTTCATCTACAGTGACACTCTTTATCTACAGTAACACTCTTCATCTACAGTAACACTCTTCATCTACATTAACATTTTATCTACAGTAACACTCTTCATCTACAGTAACACTCTTTATCTACAGTAACCCTCTTCATCTACAGCGACACTCTTTATCTACAGTAACACTCTTCATCTACAGTAACACTCTTCATCTACATTAACATTTTATCTACAGTAACACTCTTCATCTACAGCGACACTCTTTATCTACAGTGACTCTCTTCATCTACAGTAACACTCTTCATCTACAGTAACACTGTTTATCTACAGTAACCCTCTTCATCTACAGCGACACTCTTTATCTACAGTAACACTCTTTATCTACAGTAACACTCTTCATCTACAGTAACCCTCTTCATCTACAGCGACACTCTTTATCTACAGTAACACTCTTTATCTACAGTAACACTCTTCATCTACAGTAACCCTCTTCATCTACAGCGACACTCTTTATCTACAGTAACACTCTTCATCTACAGTAACACTCTTCATCTACAGTAACACTGATTATCTACAGTAACACTCTTTATCTACAGTAACACTCTTCATCTACAGTAACACTGTTTATCTACAGTAACACTCTTCATCTACAGCGACACTCTTTATCTACAGTAACAGTCTTCGTCTACAGCAACACTCTTCATCTACAGTAACACTCTTCATCTACAGTAACACTCTTTATCTACAGTGACACTCTTTATCTACCGTAACACTCTTCATCTACAGTAACCCTCTTCATCTACAGCGACACTCTTTATCTACAGTAACACTCTTTATCTACAGTAACACTCTTCATCTACAGTAACACTGTTTATCTACAGTAACCCTCTTCATCTACAGCGACACTCTTTATCTACAGTAACACTCTTCATCTACAGTAACACTTTTCATCTACATTAACATTTTATCTACAGTAACACTCTTCATCTACAGCGACACTCTTTATCTACAGTAACACTCTTCATCTACAGTAACACTTCATCTACAGTAACACTGTTTATCTACAGTGACACTCTTTATCTACAGTAACACTCTTTATCTACAGTAACACTCTTCATCTACAGTAACACTTTTCATCTACATTAACATTTTATCTACAGTAACACTCTTCATCTACAGCGACACTCTTTATCTACAGTAACACTCTTCATCTACAGTAACACTCTTCATCTACAGCGACACTCTTTATCTACAGTAACACTCTTCATCTACAGTAACACTTCATCTACAGTAACACTGTTTATCTACAGTGACACTCTTTATCTACAGTAACACTCTTTATCTACAGTAACACTCTTTATCTACAGTGACACTCTTTATGTACAGTAACACTCTTTATCTACAGTAACACTCTTCATCTACAGCGACACTCTTTATCTACAGTGACCCTCTTCATCTACAGTAACACTCTTTATCTACAGTAACCCTCTTCATCTACAGCGACACTCTTTATCTACAGTAACACTCTTCATCTACAGTAACACTTTTCATCTACAGTAACCCTCTTCATCTACAGCGACACTCTTTATCTACAGTAACACTCTTCATCTACAGTAACACTTTTCATCTACATTAACATTTTATCTACAGTAACACTCTTCATCTACAGCGACACTCTTTATCTACAGTAACACTCTTTATCTACAGTAACACTTCATCTACAGTAACACTGTTTATCTACAGTAACACTCTTTATCTACAGTAACACTCTTCATCTACAGTAACACTGTTTATCTACAGTAACACTGTTTATCTACAGTAACAGTCTTCATCTACAGTAACACTGTTTATCTACAGTAACACTCTTCATCTACAGTAACACTCTTCATCTACAGCGACACTCTTTATCTACAGTGACTCTCTTCATCTACAGTAACACTCTTTATCTACAGTAACCCTCTTCATCTACAGCGACACTCTTTATCTACAGTAACACTCTTCATCTACAGTAACACTCTTCATCTACATTAACATTTTATCTACAAGAAAACTCTTCATCTACAGCGACACTCTTTATCTACAGTGACTCTCTTCATCTACAGTAACACTCTCCATCTACAGCGACACTCTTCATCTACAGTAACACTGTTTATCTACAGCGACACTCTTTATCTACAGTAACACTGTTTATCTACAGTAACAGTCTTTATCTACAGCGACACTCTTTATCTACAGTAACACTCTTCATCTACAGTAACACTCTTCATCTACAGTAACACTCTTCATCTACAGCGACACTCTTTATCTACAGTAACCCCCTTCATCTACAGCGACACTCTTTATCTACAGTAACACTCTTTATCTACAGTAACACTCTTCATCTACAGTAACCCTCTTCATCTACAGCGACACTCTTTATCTACAGTAACACTCTTTATATACAGTAACACTCTTCATCTACAGTAACACTCTTCATCTACAGTAACACTGTTTATCTACAGTAACCCTCTTTATCTACAGTAACACTCTTCATCTACAGTAACACTGTTTATCTACAGTAACACTCTTTATCTACAGTAACACTCTTCATCTACAGTAACACTGTTTATCTACAGTAACACTGTTTATCTACAGTAACACTTCATCTACAGCGACACTCTTTATCTACAGTAACACTCTTCATCTACAGTAACACTGTTTATCTACAGTAACAGTCTTCGTCTACAGTAACACTCTTCATCTACAGTAACACTCTTCATCTACAGTAACACTGTTTATCTACAGTAACACTCTTCATCTACAGTAACACTCTTCATCTACAGTAACACTGTTTATCTACAGTAACACTCTTTATCTACAGCGACACTCTTTATCTACAGTGACTCTCTTCATCTGCAGTAACACTCTTTATCTACAGTAAACCTCTTCATCTACAGTGACACTCTTTATGTACAGTAACACTCTTTATCTACAGTAACACTCTTCATCTACAGTAACACTCTTCATCTACAGTAACACTTTTCCTCTACAGTAACACTGTTTATCTACAGTAACACTGTTTATCTACAGTAACAGTCTTCATCTACAGTAACACTGTTTATCTACAGTAACAGTCTTCATCTACAGTAACACTCTTCATCTACAGTAACACTCTTCATCTACAGTAACACTGTTTATCTACAGTAACACTGTTTATCTACAGTAACAGTCTTCATCTACAGTAACACTGTTTATCTACAGTAACACTCTTCATCTACAGTAACACTCTTCATCTACAGCGACACTCTTTATCTACAGTGACTCTCTTCATCTACAGTAACACTCTTTATCTACAGTAACACTCTTCATCTACAGCGACACTCTTTATCTACAGTAACACTCTTCATCTACAGTAACACTCTTCATCTACATTAACATTTTATCTACAAGAACACTCTTCATCTACAGCGACACTCTTTATCTACAGTGACTCTCTTCATCTACAGTAACACTCTCCATCTACAGCGACACTCTTCATCTACAGTAACACTGTTTATCTACAGCGACACTCTTTATCTACAGTAACACTCTTCATCTACAGTAACACTCTTCATCTACAGTAACACTCTTCATCTACAGCGACACTCTTTATCTACAGTAACCCCCTTCATCTACAGCGACACTCTTTATCTACAGTAACACTCTTTATCTACAGTAACACTCTTCATCTACAGTAACCCTCTTCATCTACAGCGACACTCTTTATCTACAGTAACACTCTTTATCTACAGTAACACTCTTCATCTACAGTAACACTCTTCATCTACAGTAACACTGTTTATCTACAGTAACCCTCTTTATCTACAGTAACACTCTTCATCTACAGTAACACTGTTTATCTACAGTAACACTCTTTATCTACAGTAACACTCTTCATCTACAGTAACACTGTTTATCTACAGTAACACTGTTTATCTACAGTAACACTTCATCTACAGCGACACTCTTTATCTACAGTAACACTCTTCATCTACAGTAACACTGTTTATCTACAGTAACAGTCTTCGTCTACAGTAACACTCTTCATCTACAGTAACACTCTTCATCTACAGTAACACTGTTTATCTACAGTAACACTCTTCATCTACAGTAACACTCTTCATCTACAGTAACACTGTTTATCTACAGTAACACTCTTTATCTACAGTAAGACTCTTTATCTACAGTCACACTCTTTATCTACCGTAACACTCTTCATCTACAGCGACACTCTTTATCTACAGTGACTCTCTTCATCTACAGTAACCCTCTTTATCTACAGTAACCCTCTTCATCTACAGCGACACTCTTTATCTACAGTGACTCTCTTCATCTACAGTAACACTCTTTATCTACAGTAACCCTCTTCATCTACAGCGACACTCTTTATCTACAGTAACACTCTTCATCTACAGTAACACTCTTCATCTACATTAACATTTTATCTACAAGAACACTCTTCATCTACAGCGACACTCTTTATCTACAGTGACTCTCTTCATCTACAGTAACACTCTCCATCTACAGCGACACTCTTCATCTACAGTAACACTGTTTATCTACAGTAACAGTCTTTATCTACAGCGACACTCTTTATCTACAGTAACACTCTTCATCTACAGTAACACTCTTCATCTACAGTAACACTCTTCATCTACAGCGACACTCTTTATCTACAGTAACCCTCTTCATCTACAGCGACACTCTTTATCTACAGTAACACTCTTTATCTACAGTAACACTCTTCATCTACAGTAACCCTCTTCATCTACAGCGACACTCTTTATCTACAGCGACACTCTTTATCTACAGTAACCCTCTTCATCTACAGCGACACTCTTTATCTACAGTAACACTCTTTATCTACAGTAACACTCTTCATCTACAGTAACCCTCTTCATCTACAGCGACACTCTTTATCTACAGTAACACTCTTTATCTACAGTAACACTCTTCATCTACAGCGACACTCTTTATCTACAGTAACACTCTTCATCTACAGTAACACTCTTCATCTACAGCGACACTCTTTATCTACAGTAACACTCTTCATCTACAGTAACACTGTTCATCTACAGTAACAGTCTTCGTCTACAGTAACACTCTTCATCTACAGTAACACTCTTCATCTACAGTAACACTGTTTATCTACAGTAACACTCTTCATCTACAGTAACACTCTTCATCTACAGTAACACTGTTTATCTACAGTAACACTCTTTATCTACAGTAACACTCTTTATCTACAGTGACACTCTTTATCTACCGTAACACTCTTCATCTACAGCGACACTCTTTATCTACAGTGACTCTCTTCATCTACAGTAACCCTCTTTATCTACAGTAACACTCTTCATCTACAGTAACACTGTTTATCTACAGTAACACTCTTTATCTACAGTAACACTCTTTATCTACAGTGACACTCTTTATCTACCGTAACCCTCTTCATCTACAGCGACACTCTTTATCTACAGTGACTCTCTTCATCTACAGTAACCCTCTTTATCTACAGTAACACTCTTCATCTACAGTAACACTTTTCATCTACATTAACATTTTATCTACAGTAACACTCTTCATCTACAGCGACACTCTTTATCTACAGTGAGACTCTTTATCTACAGTAACACTCTTCATCTACAGTAACACTTCATCTACAGTAACACTTTATCTACAGTAACACTCTTCATCTACAGTAACACTGTTTATCTACAGTAACACTCTTCATCTACAGCGACACTCTTCATCTACAGTAACACTCTTCATCTACAGTAACACTCTTTATCTACAGTAACACTTCATCTACAGTGAGACTCTTTATCTACAGTAACCCTCTTCATCTACAGCGACACTCTTTATCTACAGTAACACTCTTCATCTACAGTAACACTTCATCTACAGTAACACTGTTTATCTACAGTGACACTCTTTATCTACAGTAACACTCTTTATCTACAGTAACACTCTTTATCTACAGTGACACTCTTTATGTACAGTAACACTCTTTATCTACAGTAACACTCTTCATCTACAGCGACACTCTTTATCTACAGTGACTCTCTTCATCTACAGTAACACTCTTTATCTACAGTAACCCTCTTCATCTACAGCGACACTCTTTATCTACAGTAACACTCTTCATCTACAGTAACACTTTTCATCTACAGTAACCCTCTTCATCTACAGCGACACTCTTTATCTACAGTAACACTCTTCATCTACAGTAACACTTTTCATCTACATTAACATTTTATCTACAGTAACACTCTTCATCTACAGCGACACTCTTTATCTACAGTAACACTCTTTATCTACAGTAACACTTCATCTACAGTAACACTGTTTTTCTACAGTAACACTGTTTATCTACAGTAACACTCTTTATCTACAGCGACACTCTTTATCTACAGTGACTCTCTTCATCTACAGCGACACTCTTTATCTACAGTAACACTCTTTATCTACAGTAACACTTCATCTACAGTAACACTGTTTATCTACAGTAACACTGTTTATCTACAGTAACAGTCTTTATCTACAGCGACACTCTTTATCTACAGTGACTCTCTTCATCTGCAGTAACACTCTTTATCTACAGTAACCCTCTTCATCTACAGCGACACTCTTTATGTACAGTAACACTCTTTATCTACAGTAACACTCTTCATCTACAGTAACACTCTTCATCTACAGTAACACTCTTCCTCTACAGTAACACTGTTTATCTACAGTAACACTGTTTATCTACAGTAACAGTCTTCATCTACAGTAACACTGTTTATCTACAGTAACAGTCTTCATCTACAGTAACACTCTTCATCTACAGTAACACTCTTCCTCTACAGTAACACTGTTTATCTACAGTAACACTGTTTATCTACAGTAACACTCTTCATCTACAGTAACACTGTTTATCTACAGTAACACTCTTCATCTACAGTAACACTCTTCATCTACAGCGACACTCTTTATCTACAGTGACTCTCTTCATCTACAGTAACACTCTTTATCTACAGTAACACTCTTCATCTACAGTGACACTCTTTATCTACAGTAACACTCTTCATCTACAGTAACACTCTTCATCTACATTAACATTTTATCTACAAGAACACTCTTCATCTACAGCGACACTCTTTATCTACAGTGACTCTCTTCATCTACAGTAACACTCTCCATCTACAGCGACACTCTTCATCTACAGTAACACTGTTTATCTACAGCGACACTCTTTATCTACAGTAACACTGTTTATCTACAGTAACAGTCTTTATCTACAGCGACACTCTTTATCTACAGTAACACTCTTCATCTACAGTAACACTCTTCATCTACAGTAACACTCTTCATCTACAGCGACACTCTTTATCTACAGTAACCCCCTTCATCTACAGCGACACTCTTTATCTACAGTAACACTCTTTATCTACAGTAACACTCTTCATCTACAGTAACCCTCTTCATCTACAGCGACACTCTTTATCTACAGTAACATTCTTTATCTACAGTAACACTCTTCATCTACAGTAACACTCTTCATCTACAGTAACACTGTTTATCTACAGTAACCCTCTTTATCTACAGTAACACTCTTCATCTACAGTAACACTGTTTATCTACAGTAACACTCTTTATCTACAGTAACACTCTTCATCTACAGTAACACTGTTTATCTACAGTAACACTGTTTATCTACAGTAACACTTCATCTACAGCGACACTCTTTATCTACAGTAACACTCTTCATCTACAGTAACACTGTTTATCTACAGTAACAGTCTTCGTCTACAGTAACACTCTTCATCTACAGTAACACTATTCATCTACAGTAACACTGTTTATCTACAGTAACACTCTTCATCTACAGTAACACTCTTCATCTACAGTAACACTGTTTATCTACAGTAACACTCTTTATCTACAGTAAGACTCTTTATCTACAGTGACACTCTTTATCTACCGTAACACTCTTCATCTACAGCGACACTCTTTATCTACAGTGACTCTCTTCATCTACAGTAACCCTCTTTATCTACAGTAACCCTCTTCATCTACAGCGACACTCTTTATCTACAGTGACTCTCTTCATCTACAGTAACACTCTTTATCTACAGTAACCCTCTTCATCTACAGCGACACTCTTTATCTACAGTAACACTCTTCATCTACAGTAACACTCTTCATCTACATTAACATTTTATCTACAAGAACACTCTTCATCTACAGCGACACTCTTTATCTACAGTGACTCTCTTCATCTACAGTAACACTCTCCATCTACAGCGACACTCTTTATCTACAGTAACACTCTTCATCTACAGTAACACTCTTCATCTACAGTAACACTCTTCATCTACAGCGACACTCTTTATCTACAGTAACCCTCTTCATCTACAGCGACACTCTTTATCTACAGTAACACTCTTTATCTACAGTAACACTCTTCATCTACAGTAACCCTCTTCATCTACAGCGACACTCTTTATCTACAGTAACACTCTTTATCTACAGTAACACTCTTCATCTACAGTAACACTCTTCATCTTTAGTAACACTGTTTATCTACAGTAACCCTCTTTATCTACAGTAACACTCTTCATCTACAGTAACACTGTTTATCTACAGTAACACTCTTTATCTACAGTAACACTCTTCATCTACAGTAACACTGTTTATCTACAGTAACACTGTTTATCTACAGTAACACTCTTCATCTACAGCGACACTCTTTATCTACAGTAACACTCTTCATCTACAGTAACACTGTTCATCTACAGTAACAGTCTTCGTCTACAGTAACACTCTTCATCTACAGTAACACTCTTCATCTACAGTAACACTGTTTATCTACAGTAACACTCTTCATCTACAGTAACACTCTTCATCTACAGTAACACTGTTTATCTACAGTAACACTCTTTATCTACAGTAACACTCTTTATCTACAGTGACACTCTTTATCTACCGTAACACTCTTCATCTACAGCGACACTCTTTATCTACAGTGACTCTCTTCATCTACAGTAACCCTCTTTATCTACAGTAACACTCTTCATCTACAGTAACACTGTTTATCTACAGTAACACTCTTTATCTACAGTAACACTCTTTATCTACAGTGACACTCTTTATCTACCGTAACCCTCTTCATCTACAGCGACACTCTTTATCTACAGTGACTCTCTTCATCTACAGTAACCCTCTTTATCTACAGTAACACTCTTCATCTACAGTAACACTTTTCATCTACATTAACATTTTATCTTCAGTAACACTCTTCATCTACAGCGACACTCTTTATCTACAGTGACACTCTTTATCTACCGTAACCCTCTTCATCTACAGCGACACTCTTTATCTACAGTGAGACTCTTTATCTACAGTAACACTCTTCATCTACAGTAACACTTCATCTACAGTAACACTTTATCTACAGTAACACTCTTCATCTACAGTAACACTGTTTATCTACAGTAACACTCTTCATCTACAGCGACACTCTTCATCTACAGTAACACTCTTCATCTACAGTAACACTCTTTATCTACAGTAACACTTCATCTACAGTGAGACTCTTTATCTACAGTAACCCTCTTCATCTACAGCGACACTCTTTATCTACAGTAACACTCTTCATCTACAGTAACTCTTCATCTACAGTAACACTTTATCTACAGTAACACTTTTCATCTACAGTAACACTGTTTATCTACAGTAACCCTCTTCTTCTACAGTGACACTCTTTATCTACAGTGACTCTCTTCATCTACAGTAACACTCTTTATCTACAGCGACACTCTTTATCTACAGTGACACTCTTTATCTACAGCGACACTCTTCATATACAGTAACACTCTTCATCTACAGTAACACTCTTCATCTACATTAACACTGTTTATCTACAGTAACAGTCTTCATCTACAGTAACACTCTTTATCTACAGTAACACTCTTTATCTACAGTAACACTTCATCTACAGTAACACTTCATCTACAATAACACTTTATCTACAATAACACTCTTTATCTACAGCGACACTCTTTATCTACAGCGACACTCTTTATCTACAGCGACACTCTTTATCTACAGTGACACTCTTTATCTACAGTGACACTCTTTATCTACAGCGACACTCTTCAATCTCTTTCCATGTAACTTCTCTGCTGCCCCTTTCTGCCGCTGTGGTTTCTCCGTGTTGTCTCTCCTTTAACACACGCTCAACACAGAGAGAGTTACAGCGGACCACCCAGAGAAAGGGTGGGGCAGCTTTTGTCCTATTTCCTGATTGGTTCAGTCCACTGTCTATATTAAAGATGGGCCAATGGGCCTCCCCCTCTAAATTGTGTGCCGGTCTCTGAAAAAAAAGGGAAGAAAAAAAATCTAACAGCATCGGCCCCTGAGGACTGTCGGCCCACCGGCCGGTACGCCAGATTACCAGTCCAGCCCTGGTTTTGGGCCAAACTGGAACTTTAAGGGTACAAAAACTTCACACTGGTGACTCACACTGGTTTTGTGAATGAATTGTGATTATACAGTAATTATATACAGTGCCTTGCAAAAATATTCACCCCCTGCATCATTTCATTTACAGAACAGGCCTACAAGTCTGAGCGTTAGATTAGTTTTTGTTGTGAATTCCAGCTGCAAGTCTCTCTGGATAAGTCTCTATGAGCTTGCCACAACTTGCCACTGGGATTTTTGTCCATTTCTCAAAGCAAAACTTCTCCAGTTCCTTCAAGTTAGATGGTTTCTGCTGGTGAACAACAATCTTCAAGTCTGACCACAGATTAGATTAAGGTCTGGACTTTGACTAGCCTGTTCCAATACAGTTACAAGTTCCCCCTAAACCGCTCGAGTGTAGCTTTAGGAGTCTGCTTTGGGTCATTTCCTGTTGGAAGGTGAATCTTCGTCTCAAATCAATGAAAGACCAAAACAGCACCACCCGTCTTCCCCTCGACTCCGACCAGTTTCTGGTTCCTGCTGCTGAAAAACATCCCCACAGCATGATGCTTCCACCACCATGTTTCGTTGGGGATGCTGTTCTTGGGGTGATAAGTGTTGGTTTTGCACCAGACATAGGCTAACCCTACTAAAACTAACCCTACTAACCCTAACCCTACTAAAACTAACCCTACTAACACTAAACCTACTAACCCTAACCCTACTAAAACTAACACTACTAACCCTAACCCTACTAACACTAACCCTACTAACCCTAACCCTACTAAAACTAACCCTACTAACACTAAACCTACTAAACCTAACCCTACTAACACTAACCCTACTAACCCTAACCCTACTAACACTAACCCTACTAATCCTAACCCTAACCCTAATAAAACTAACAATACAAATCCTAACCCTAACACTACTAACCCTAACCCTACTAACACTAACCCTACTAACCCTAACCCTACTAAAACTAACCCTACTAACACTAAACCTACTAACCCTAACCCTACTAAAACTAACACTACTAACCCTAACCCTACTAACACTAACCCTACTAACCCTAACCCTACTAAAACTAACCCTACTAACACTAAACCTACTAAACCTAACCCTACTAACACTAACCCTACTAACCCTAACCCTACTAACACTAACCCTACTAATCCTAACCCTAACCCTAATAAAACTAACAATACAAATCCTAACCCTAAAACTACTAACCCTAACCCTACTAACACTAGCCCTACTAACCCTAACCCTACTAACACTAACCCTACTAACCCTAACCCTACTAACACTAACCCTACTAATCCTAACCCTAACCGTACTAACACTAACCCTACTAATCCTGACCCTAACCCTACTAACACTAACCCTACTAATCCTAACCCTACTAACACTAACCCTACTAACCCTAACCCTAACCCTACTAACACTAACCCTACTAACCCTAACCCTAACCCTAACCCTACTAACCCTAACCCTACTAACCCTAACCCTACTAACCCTAACCCTAACCCTCCTAACACTAACCCTACTAACACTAACCCTACTAACACTAACCCTACTAATCCTAACCCTAACACTAAACCTACTAACCCTAACCCTAACCCTACTAACACTAACCCTACTAATCCTAACCCTAACCCTATTAACACTAACCCTACTAATCCTAAACCTAACCCTGCTAACACTAACCATACAAATCCTAACCCTAACCCTACTAACCCTAACCCTACTAACACTAACCCTA
>CM038728.1:36088733-36091233 GCA_021613375.1 Megaleporinus macrocephalus | reverse complement strand
GAGCAGCCGGACTGACGGAGCTCGTGTGACAAAATGACAGAAGGTTTGTGAATCATATTCACACTTTGTAGTGTGTAGTGTGTGCGCTCTGTGGTCTGTGAGGGTCAGTCCAGTCCGGTCCAGTCTGGTCCAGTCCGGTCCAGTTCTCAGGAGAAAGGATGAATCGTGTGAAGTTCAGGGGCCTCTGATCAAAAGGCATGTTTTGTTTATGGTCTAGTTTCAGTGAGTTCACCTGTTCTTCTCAGAGAGCTGTTAGCAGAACTCACCTTTGGGTGAAATTAGTTATTTGGTGGTGGTTAGAGTTATTTGGGTGGTGGTTAGAGTTATTTGGGTGGTGGTTGGAGTTATTTGGTGGCTGTTAGTTATTTGGGTGGTGGTTAGAGTTATTTGGGTGGTGGTTGGAGTTATTTGGTGGCTGTTAGTTATTTGGGTGGTGGTTAGAGTTATTTGGGTGGTGGTTAGAGTTATTTAGGTGGTGGTTAGAGTTATTTGGGTGGTGGTTAGAGTTATTTGGGTGGTGGTTAGAGTTATTTGGTGGTCGTTAGAGTTATTAGGGTGGTGGTTGGAGTTATTTGGTGGCTGTTAGTTATTTGGGTGGTGGTTGGAGTTATTTGGGTGGTGGTTGGAGTTATTTGGGTGGTGGTTAGAGTTATTTGGGTGGTGGTTAGAGTTATTTGGGTGGTGGTTAGAGTTATTTGGGTGGTGGTTAGAGTTATTTGGGTGGTGGTTAGAGTTATTTGGGTGGTGGTTAGAGTTATTTGGGTGGTGGTTAGTTATTTGGTGGTCGTTAGAGTTATTAGGGTGGTGGTTGGAGTTATTTGGTGGCTGTTAGTTATTTGGGTGGTGGTTGGAGTTATTTGGGTGGTGGTTGGAGTTATTTGGGTGGTGGTTGGAGTTATTTGGGTGGTGGTTGGAGTTATTTGGGTGGTGGTTAGAGTTATTTGGGTGGTGGTTAGAGTTATTTGGGTGGTGGTTAGAGTTATTTGGGTGGTGGTTAGAGTTATTTGGGTGGTGGTTAGAGTTATTTGGGTGGTGGTTAGAGTTATTTGGGGGTCGTTAGAGTTATTAGGGTGGTGGTTGGAGTTATTTGGTGGCTGTTAGTTATTTGGGTGGTGGTTGGAGTTATTTGGGTGGTGGTTGGAGTTATTTGGTGGCTGTTAGTTATTAGGGTGGTGGTTGGAGTTATTTGGTGGCTGTTAGTTATTTGGGTGGTGGTTGGAGTTATTTGGGTGGTGGTTGGAGTTATTTGGGTGGTGGTTGGAGTTATTTGGTGGCTGTTACACGGGAAATGAAACAGTTTTTTAACATGTGGTTTATTTTTGAATGGACAGAAAACCACAAACTTTCTAACATCACTAGTTAATCCACCTTAAACAGTTCAGTAGTTGCACCTGTAGCAAATAGCAGGATTTGAAGGTTATCTCTGTAATATATCTAGAGCCTTACTAGCGGAGCGTTATATTTATCTCCTCCTGCCAGAGAGACCTGCCAGTCAGCGCTGGCTGACACAGCCAGGAGGCAGTGAGGTCACCTGCAGCCGGGCATTTCCCACATATGGTGGACACTAGCACGGCCAGCTAACCCACCAGCCGGACTTGTCCAGACTTTGTGGTGGATGATAGTTTGTTGCTCTTTGTTTGTAGTTTCCTGTAATGTGCTTTTATACATACACAACATTTCGACTCGTGACGAGCAACAAACGGGCCAGTAAGTGAGCTGGAAACTCAAAACAAACAAAACAAACAACAAAAGAAAGTAAACAAACAGCCTGAATGATCTGCCCAAAGCACCAGTAGTTTTTCTAAAGTTCCTACGACCAGAAGGTGGTTTAGTCTACCAGCCAGAAATGTTCAGTGTGTAGACTCTCCTCTAGAGCGGCTGTTGTATGTATTTGTTTGTGTGTGTATGTATATGTGTGTATATGTGTGTGTGTGTATATGTGTGTGTGTGTGTGTGTTCTCAGGATCAGAGAAGCTGAAGATCTATAAGATATTAAAGGGGAAACTCTTTGATTCTGATCTGATGTTTATGGAGCAGCTCAGTTCTCGTCTGAAGGTGCGGGAGGTGACGTCGGTGGATGAGAGTGATGTCATCATGGTCTTTGTTCCGGTTGCATCTCGAGCTGGAACGGATATTAACGCTGCTCTTCAGGAAATTCCACACGGTAAGAGAATTCCCGCAGGTCTGTGATTATAGATTATTTCACATACGTTATTATTTTGATTAATTATCATTATCATCATTATTAATGACTCTGTTTTCTGATTATGGTCGTTTGATCGGTGATTGGTTCCTGCTGGGTCGTACGGTGTGTGTAAGGTTTATGATGTAAGGAATAAAGAAAATGAAGTCACTTGTAAGAACGTCTGGTTCCATTGACTTACATTAACAGTGCAGCATGTTTTTCTTGTGACTGCAGGTATTAATGAGTTGTCTGATTAAATTAAAGGTGAAATGAAATGATTATGATGCTGAAGCTTTGATCTGATGATGAAGAGAT
>CM038728.1:36056233-36083733 GCA_021613375.1 Megaleporinus macrocephalus | reverse complement strand
CTCTGGTGTGAGAGCGTGCAGGTACTCCGGTGCGAGACCGTGCAGGTACTCTGGTGTGAGAGTGTGCAGGTACTCCGGTGCGAGAGCGAGCAGGTACTGCGGTGCGAGAGCGTGCAGGTACTCCGGTGCGAGAGCGTGCAGGTACTCCGGTGCGAGCGTGCAGGTACTCCGGTGCAAGAGCGTGCAGGTACTCCGGTGTGAGAGCGTGCAGGTACTCCGGTGCGAGAGCGTGCAGGTACTCCGGTGCGAGAGCGTGCAGGTACTCCGGTGCGAGGGCGTGCAGGTACTCTGGTGTGAGAGTGTGCAGGTACTCTGGTGTGAGAGTGTGCAGGTACTCTGGTGTGAGAGCGTGCAGGTACTCCGGTGCGAGAGCGTGCAGGTACTGCGGTGCGAGAGCGTGCAGGTACTCCGGTGCGAGAGCGTGCAGGTACTCCGGTGCGAGCGTGCAGGTACTCCGGTGCGAGAGCGTGCAGGTACTCTGGTGCGAGAGCGTGCAGGTACTCCGGTGCGAGAGCGTGCAGGTACTCTGGTGTGAGAGCGTGCAGGTACTCCGGTGCGAGAGCGTGCAGGTACTCCGGTGCGAGAGCGTGCAGGTACTGCGGTGCGAGAGCGTGCAGGTACTCCGGTGCGAGAGCGTGCAGGTTATCCGGTGCGAGAGCGTGCAGGTACTCCGGTGCGAGAGCGTGCAGGTACTCCGGTGTGAGAGCGTGCAGGTACTCCGGTGCGAGAGCGTGCAGGTACTCCGGTGCGAGAGCGTGCAGGTACTCCGGTGTGAGAGCGTGCAGGTACTCCGGTGCGAGAGCGTGCAGGTACTCCGGTGCGAGAGCGTGCAGGTACTCCGGTGCGAGAGCGTGCAGGTTATCCGGTGCGAGACCGTGCAGGTACTCTGGTGCGAGAGCGTGCAGGTACTCCGGTGCGAGAGCGCGCAGGTACTCCGGTGCGAGAGCGTGCAGGTACTGCGGTGTGAGAGCGCGCAGGTACTCCGGTGCGAGAGCGTGCAGGTACTCCGGTGCGAGGGCGTGCAGGTACTCCGGTGCGAGAGCGTGCAGGTTATCCGGTGCGAGACCGTGCAGGTACTCTGGTGTGAGAGTGTGCAGGTACTCTGGTGTGAGAGTGTGCAGGTACTCTGGTGTGAGAGCGTGCAGGTACTCTGGTGTGAGAGCGTGCAGGTACTCCGGTGCGAGAGCGTGCAGGTACTCCGGTGCGAGAGCGTGCAGGTACTCCGGTGCGAGAGCGTGCAGGTACTCCGGCCGAGCGTGCAGGTACTCCGGTGCGAGAGCGTGCAGGTACTCTGGTGTGAGAGCGTGCAGGTACTCCGGTGCGAGAGCGTGCAGGTACTCCGGTGCGAGAGCGTGCAGGTACTCCGGTGCGAGAGCGTGCAGGTACTGCGGTGTGAGAGTGTGCAGGTACTCGGGTGTGAGAGCGTGCAGGTACTGCGGTGTGAGAGTGTGCAGGTACTCCGGTGCCTTTGAAACCAGATTCACGTTCCAGCCTGATAGGATGAAAGAGCCTGAAGCTGAAGAATAACTAAAATGGTCTTGATTACAGACATTAACAAACCTTCTCAATGCCACAGAAAACAGTTCCCTCCTCAGTCGGATACACTAGCACGGACCGCTCCTGAAGCCCCCTGTCAGAAGTGTGGTTGGTGCTTCTCCACTTCATTGGTCTGTAGAGTTTCATTGTTTCTGGAAACATAAAAGGACTCGCAGTAAACACCCTAAACAGCAAACTGAACTTTTTTAATCCATCCTCTTTATTTTTCAGCAGCAATCTTATCTTCAGTTCATGCTTTTGTTATTTTTTTAGTGAAGCTTAAATGGAGTAAACATTTAAACAAGCTGCTGCTGACTGTAAGTATCCAGCATCAAAAGATTAACGAGGCTGTTTGATGTTAAACAGTGACCAGCAACACATTAATAGATTGTAATTTCATTAAATGTACGTACCGTCTTCCATTCTGCAGTCGCAGTGTTGCAGTCGCAGTGTTTTGCAGTCGCAGTGTTGCAGTGTTTTGCAGTCGCAGTGTTGCAGTGTTGCAGTGCTTTGCAGTGTTTTGCAGTCGCAGTGTTGCAGTGTTGCAGTCGCAGTGTTGCAGTGGTTTAGTTGGTGATACGGTCTTTGAACAGGGACACGGCGGTGGTTGGTGTTTAAGTGTTGTTTATTGGTCCTCCTGTTTGGGTTCTAGCTGCTCTCCAAACCTGTTAGACCGCTTTCAGATTAGCTTTCAGTGCCGCGTACCCTCCTCATCACACCTCGTTCAATAGAATCCAAATCATTCCTGGCATGACGTTCAAACCTGTTTCTGAGCTGTTATGTTCCTTACCTTCTCGTACCTTCATTCTGTTAACCACCACCAGGCTGACTGACTCTCTCTGAGCCACTGATTTAACTCATCTCACACAGACGCCGACACCAGAACCAAACCGGTGTAGTACGAGCGTGCAGGGCCAGCAGGTTCTGCTACAAACAGCTAAGCTGGTCAGGAAGTCACAATGACTGCAGATACACTGCATCTGGCCTCCCCTTTTTAAGAGAGAAAAATAAATAAATAAATAAATAAATGAACAATAATCAAACAGATCACAACCACAGGGTCATAAGAGATTGTGACTTCCTGATGTTCTGATCCACTCACACCAGCACAACACACACTAAACACCCCGACCACATCATCATGTGTAAACTCTCCCTCTTATTTTATCCTAGCTGTGCTGATTGTTAGGCTATAGTATGTGAGCCGATACATCTAAAAGTTAGTCACTCTGGTTAGCATTAGCATTAGCATTTCTCAACATTGGTTTTCTTGAATGAGATTAATGTTCAGCAGTTTAGCTTCCAGTTAATGAACGTAAAGTGTTGTTATTTGTTTTTAAAGCTTTGCAAGGCTTAACTGTGACTTATATTCTGTCCCCCCTTACGAGCCTCCAGTCTCGGACCTGATTACCAATCCTCGCTCTGGGGTCAGACTCAAAACTCGGGAAGAGAGATCTCCCACAATAGATATTTTAAGTTGTTTAACAAACAGATCTGTTCTCTCCGGAGTCAGTCTTCTGTTCTTGGTTTGTTCTATTTTAACTTGTTTTAATGTTAATAATGATATTTCATTGTTTTTCATTAGTTTTTGTCTTGAAGGTAATTAACTGTGCAGTTTTAACTAGTTGTTATTTTAGGTTATTTATAATAGATTCACTAGCAGGACTAAATATATATTTACATTGTTGTGTCATTGTTCTTGTTTTTGAAAAATGATTACACAATTAATTTAAAAAGATTTTATGTTTACTTTCGATTTTGTTTGTGTTTTAGGGCAAGGAGTGCCTTAAGAGTGCCTTTTTATTTTCTCTTCTAAACGTAAACAACAGCTCGACCTACCTGGGTTTAGACTTCAGTTCGGAATGTCTGAAGGTATGTATTTTTGCTTTCTCTACTACGGTACATATTTTCCAAAGGGTTAAACTGTTCAGATAAATTACTTATTGTCATCAACTAATATTACTAATATTACTAATGTTACTAATATTACTAATAGTACTAATGTTACTAATATTACTAATATTACTAATGTTACTAATATTACTAATGTTACTAATATTACTAATATTACTAATGTTACTAATATTACTAATAGTACTAATGTTACTAATATTACTAATATTACTAATGTTACTAATATTACTAATGTTACTAATATTACTAATAGTACTAATGTTACTAATATTACTAATAGTACTAATGTTACTAATATTACTAATATTACTAATGTTACTAATATTACTAATGTTACTAATATTACTAATGTTACTAATGTTACTAATATTACTAATATTACTAATGTTACTAATATTACTAACATTACTAATGTTACTAATATTACTAATATTACTAATGTAACTAATGTTACTAATATTACTAATGTTACTAATATTACTAATATTACTAATGTTACTAATATTACTAATATTGCAGCTTCTCTGTTATATGTTACAAAACTGCTTCTAGCTATGATATCCAGTATTACCTCATTATCATGGAAAAACAGGCTCCAGTATAAGAGGCATTGATGAAAATGGAAAATAAATTATTTTTAGCTTACAAAGCTGATGTGAGCAAAAGATAATTATTCTTGCCAGATATGTCACTTCATGTTCTCATGTTATAAACAGTGAGTTCTCAGACTGTGTGTGTTTATATGTTCATTCACTTTTAAAAAAAATGTTTTTTGTTTTTTGTAGAACTAGAACTCAAACATCTCACAAAGGCTGCTCCTCCACGTCCAGGTCTTCATGAACGGTAATGGATGCCGTATGTTGTGGTCTAAGAAATAAACTTCACCTCTATGGACAGTCATTGTACCAGGGCTGGTGTTCACAGCGCAGGACTGATTCTGGATCAGCATCTTAGCAGTTTACATCAGTGTCAGAACTCGAGTGTGCAAAAACGTGAAGAAAGATTTAAACTGCACGTTTAACATTTTGCACACATAAAAATTTCACTCGTGAGTGTAAATGTGAAACGAGCTCGGAGAGGAACCGCACCTCAATTTCATATTTCATTTCATGAATGTTCTGTAGCATCAATTCAGGAATGTGTGTGTTTATAAAATAAAACATAACGTGTTTCTGTTTTCAGTTTATTACAGTGTTATAACAACTGTATTAACCTTTCACACAGGGAGATATATATATATATACAAACATATATATATATATATATATATATATATATATATATATAGAGAGAGAGAGAGAGAGAGAGGTGTATATGTATGTCTATATATATATATATATATATATATATATATATATATATATATATATATATAGAGAGAGAGAGAGAGAGAGAGAGAGGTGTATATGTATGTATATATATATATATATATATATATATATATATATATATATATATAGAGAGAGAGAGGTAGAGAGAGAGAGGTATGTATATATATATATATGTAGAGAGAGAGAGAGGTAGAGAGAGAGAGAGGTGTATATATATAGAGAGGTGTATATATATATATATATATATATATATATATATATATATATATATATATATATATATATATATATATATGAAGGTAGAGACAGAGAGGTAGAGAGAGAGAGAGAGGAATATATATATAGAGAGAGGTGCATATATATATACATATATATAAAGACAGGTGTGTATATATATATATATATATATATATATATATATATATATATATAGAGAGAGAGAGAGAGAGAGAGGTAGAGGTAGAGAGAGAGGTGCATATATATATATAAAGAGAGAGGTATATATATATGAAGGTAGAGACAGAGAGGTAGAGAGAGAGAGAGAGGTATATGTATAGAGAGAGGTGCATATATATATATATAAAGGTAGAGAGGTAGAGAGAGAGAGAGGTATATATATATATATAGAGAGAGAGAGGTGTATAGAGAGAGAGGTATGTATATATATATATATATATATATATATAGAGAGAGAGAGGTGTATATATATAGAGAGGTGTATATGTATGTATATATATATATAGAGAGAGAGAGATAGAGAGAGAGAGAGGTGTATATATAGAGAGGTGTATATGTGTATATATATATATATATAGAGAGAGAGATATATAGAGAGAGAGGTAAAGAGGTATATATATAGTGAGAGGTAGAGGTAGAGGTATAGAGAGAGGTAGAGGTATAGAGAGAGGTAGAGAGTTAGAGGTAAAGGTATAGAGAGAGGTAGAGGTACAGAGTTAGAGGTAGAGGTATAGAGAGAGGTAGAGGTAGAGAGAGGTAGAGGTAGAGAGAGAGGTAGAGGTAGAGGTATAGAGAGAGGTAGAGGTATAAAGAGAGGTAGATGTAGAGGTATAGAGAGAGGTAGAGGTAGAGAGAGAGGTAGAGGTAGAGTTAGAGGTATAGAGTTAGAGGTAGAGGTATAGAGAGAGGTAGAGGTACAGAGTTAGAGGTAGAGGTATAGAGAGAAGTAGAGGTAGAGGTATAGAGAGAGGTAGTGGTAGAGAGAGAGGTAGAGAGAAAGGTAGAGGTATAGAGAGAGGTAGCGGTACAGAGTTAGAGGTAGAGGTATAGAGAGAGGTAGAGGTATAGAGAGAGGTAGAGGTAGAGAGAGAGGTAGAGGTAGAGGTATAGAGAGAGGTAGCGGTAGAGAGAGAGGTAGAGGTATAGAGAGAGGTAGAGGTAGAGGTAGAGAGAGAGGTAGAGGTAGAGGTATAGAGAGAGGTAGCGGTAGAGAGAGAGGTAGAGAGAAAGGTAGAGGTATAAAGAGAGGTAGAGGTAGAGGTATAGAGAGAGGTAGAGGTATAGAGAGAGGTATAGAGTTAGAGGTAGAGGTATAGAGAGGTAGAGGTAGAGAGAGAGGTAGAGGTAGAGAGAGAGGTAGAGGTAGAGGTATAGAGAGAGGTAGAGGTATAAAGAGAGGTAGATATAGAGGTATAGAGAGAGGTAGAGGTAGAGAGAGAGGTAGAGGTAGAGTTAGAGGTATAGAGTTAGAGGTAGAGGTATAGAGAGAGGTAGAGGTACAGAGTTAGAGGTAGAGGTATAGAGAGAAGTAGAGGTAGAGGTATAGAGAGAGGTAGTGGTAGAGAGAGAGGTAGAGAGAAAGGTAGAGGTATAGAGAGAGGCAGCGGTACAGAGTTAGAGGTAGAGGTATAGAGAGAGGTAGAGGTATAGAGAGAGGTAGAGGTAGAGAGAGAGGTAGAGGTAGAGGTATAGAGAGAGGTAGCGGTAGAGAGAGAGGTAGAGGTAGAGGTATAGAGAGAGGTAGAGGTAGAGAGAGAGGTAGAGGTAGAGGTATAGAGAGAGGTAGCGGTAGAGAGAGAGGTAGAGAGAAAGGTAGAGGTATAGAGAGAGGTAGAGGTAGAGGTATAGAGAGGTAGAGGTATAGAGAGAGGTAGAGGTATAGAGAGGTAGAGGTAGAGGTAGAGGTATAGAGAGGTAGAGGTATAGAGAGAGGTAGAGGTAGAGGTATAGAGAGGTAGAGGTAGAGGTAGAGGTATAGAGAGGTAGAGGTATAGAGAGAGGTAGAGGTAGAGGTAGAGAGAGGTAGAGGTAGAGGTAGAGGTATAGAGAGGTAGAGGTATAGAGAGAGGTAGAGGTATAGAGAGAGGTAGAGGTAGAGGTATAGAGAGGTAGAGGTATAGAGAGAGGTAGAGGTAGAGGTAGAGAGAGGTAGAGGTAGAGGTAGAGGTATAGAGAGGTAGAGGTATAGAGAGAGGTAGAGGTAGAGGTATAGAGAGGTAGAGGTATAGAGAGAGGTAGAGGTAGAGGTAGAGAGAGGTAGAGGTAGAGGTAGAGGTATAGAGAGGTAGAGGTATAGAGAGAGGTAGAGGTAGAGGTATAGAGAGGTAGAGGTATAGAGAGAGGTAGAGGTAGAGGTAGAGAGAGGTAGAGGTATAGAGAGAGGTAGAGAGAGGTAGAGGTAGAGGTAGAGGTATAGAGAGGTAGAGGTATAGAGAGAGGTAGAGGTATAGAGAGAGGTAGAGGTAGAGGTATAGAGAGGTAGAGGTATAGAGAGAGGTAGAGGTAGAGGTAGAGAGAGGTAGAGGTAGAGGTAGAGGTATAGAGAGGTAGAGGTATAGAGAGAGGTAGAGGTAGAGGTATAGAGAGGTAGAGGTATAGAGAGAGGTAGAGGTAGAGGTAGAGAGAGGTAGAGGTAGAGGTATAGAGAGGTAGAGGTATAGAGAGAGGTAGAGGTAGAGGTAGAGAGAGGTAGAGGTATAGAGAGAGGTAGAGGTAGAGGTAGAGAGAGGTAGAGGTAGAGGTAGAGGTATAGAGAGGTAGAGGTATAGAGAGAGGTAGAGGTAGAGGTAGAGAGAGTAGTAGCAGTAATTATTGATATTGAAGTGATTGTGAAACTGCAGCAGATCAGGATGTTGTATCTACAGCGCGAGTAGGAGTTAACCAGGTACACGGGAAGGAGGATCAGAGCAGGAGGAGGAGGAACCAGAACATTCTGTTATTTTACTCCTCAGCTACTCAGAGTCCCACATAGTCCAGTCCAGCACGGAGGCGGTCCAGACTGACATACACCAAGACGAGGCAGAGGAGAAGAGGGCAGGTAGACCAACTGCAAGATGAATCCTGGCTGGAAAGATACCTCAGATACATCCAGACCAGGAGCACCAGGAACAACACCCAGAAGATCAGTCTCCTATGTTTATAGATCTGCAGGAGCAGAGATGGAGGTTAGTTCATTCGGCCGACTCAGTTGTAAGTCTGAGTCACAAGAGAGTCAGGGGCCAGTTATGATTAGGTTCTAGTTACCATTCAATAATTCATGACTCCACTGCTCCCTCTACTGCTCCTTCTACGGCTCCTTCTACTGCTCCCTCTACTGCTCCCTCTACTGCTTCTTCCACTGTTCCCTCTACTGCTCCTTCCACTGCTTCTTGCACTGCTCCCTCTACTGCTCCCTCCACTGCTCCCTCTACTGCTCCCTCTACTGCTCCTTCCACTGCTTCTTCCACTGCTCCCTCTACTCCTCCCTCTACTGCTTCCTCTACTGCTCCCTCTACTGCTCCTTCCACTGCTTCCTCCACTGTTCCCTCTACTGCTCCTTCCACTGCTTCTTCCACTCCTCCTTAGTTCATTCGGCCGACTCAGTTGTAAGTCTGAGTCACAAGAGAGTCAGGGGCCAGTTATGATTAGGTTCTAGTTACCATTCAATAATTCATGACTCCACTGCTCCCTCTACTGCTCCCTCTACTGCTCCCTCCACTGCTCCCTCTACTGCTCCCTCTACTGCTCCCTCTACTGCTTCCTCTACTGCTTCTTCCACTGCTCCCTCTACTGCTTCCTCTACTGCTTCTTCCACTGCTCCCTCTACTGCTCCCTCTACTGTTCCCTCTACTGCTCCCTCTACTACTCCCTCCACTGCTCCCTCTACTGCTCCCTCTACTGCTCCCTCTACTACTCCCTCTACTGCTCCCTCTACTGCTTCCTCTACTGTTCCCTCTACTGCCCCCTCTACTGCTCCCTCCACTGCTCCCTCTACTGCTCCCTCTACTGCTCCCTCTACTGCTTCCTCTACTGCTTCTTCCACTGCTCCCTCTACTGCTCCCTCTACTGTTCCCTCTACTGCTCCCTCTACTGCTCCTTCCACTGCTTCTTCCACTGCTCCCTCTACTGCTCCCTCCACTGCTCCCTCTACTGCTCCCTCTACTGCTTCCTCTACTGCTTCTTCCACTGCTCCCTCTACTCCTCCCTCTACTGCTTCCTCTACTGCTCCCTCTACTGCTCCCTCTACTGCTCCTTCCACTGCTTCCTCCACTGTTCCCTCTACTGCTCCTTCCACTGCTTCTTCCACTGCTCCCTCTACTGCTTCCTCCACTGCTCCCTCTACTGCTCCCTCTACTGCTCCTTCCACTGCTTCCTCCACTGTTCCCTCTACTGCTCCTTCCACTGCTTCTTCCACTGCTCCCTCTACTGCTTCCTCCACTGCTCCCTCTACTACTCCCTCAACTGCTTCCTCCACTGCTCCCTCTACTGCTCCCTCTACTGCTCCCTCTACTGCTTCCTCTACTGTTCCCTCTACTGCTTCCTCTACTGCTCCCTCTACTGCTTCTTCCACTGCTCCCTCTACTGCTCCCTCTACTGCTTCTTCCACTGTTCCCTCTACTGCTTCTTTCACTGCTCCCTCTACTGCTCCCTCTACTGCTTCCTCTACTGCTCCCTCTACTGCTTCTTCTACTGCTCCCTCTACTGCTCCCTCTACTGCTTCTTCCACTGTTCCCTCTACTGCTTCTTTCACTGCTCCCTCTACTGCTTCTTTCACTGCTCCCTCTACTGCTTCCTCTACTGCTCCCTCTACTGCTTCTTCCACTGCTCCCTCTACTGCTCCCTCTACTGCTTCTTCCACTGTTCCCTCTACTGCTTCTTTCACTGCTCCCTCTACTGCTTCTTCCACTGCTCCCTCTACTGCTCCCTCTACTGCTTCTTCCACTGCTCCCTCTACTGCTTCCTCCACTGCTTCTTCCACTTTTCCCTCTACTGCTCCCTCTACTGCTTCCTCCACTGTTCCCTCTACTGCTCCCTCTACTGCTTCTTCCACTGCTCCCTCTACTGCTTCCTCCACTGCTTCTTCCACTTTTCCCTCTACTGCTCCCTCTACTGCTTCCTCCACTGCTCCCTCTACTGCTCCCTCTACTGCTTCTTTCACTGCTCCCTCTACTGCTTCTTCCACTGCTCCCTCTACTGCTCCCTCTACTGCTTCTTCCACTGCTCCCTCTACTGCTTCCTCCACTGCTCCCTCTACTGCTTCTTTCACTGCTCCCTCTACTGCTTCTTCCACTGCTCCCTCTACTGCTCCCTCTACTGCTCCCTCTACTGCTTCCTCCACTGCTCCCTCTACTGCTCCCTCTACTGCTCCCTCTACTGCTTCCTCCACTGCTCCCTCTACTGCTCCCTCTACTGCTTCTTTCACTGCTCCCTCTACTGCTTCTTTCACTGCTCCCTCTACTGCTTCCTCCACTGCTCCCTCTTCTGCTCACTATACTGCTTCTTCCACTGCTCCCTCTACTGCTTCTTTCACTGCTCCCTCTACTGCTTCCTCCACTGCTCCCTCTACTGCTCCCTCTACTGCTTCTTCCACTGCTCCCTTTACTGCTTCCTCCACTGCTCCCTCTTCTGCTCACTATACTGCTTCTTCCACTGCTCTCTCTACTGCTTCCTCCACTGCTCCCTCTACTGCTCCCTCTACTGCTTCTTTCACTGCTCCCTCTACTGCTTCTTTCACTGCTCCCTCTACTGCTTCCTCCACTGTTCCCTCTACTGCTTCTTCTACTGCTCCCTCTACTGCTCCCTCTACTGCTTCCTCCACTGCTCCCTCTACTGCTCCCTCTACTGCTTCTTCCACTGCTCCCTCTACTGCTTCCTCCACTGTTCCCTCTACTGCTTCTTCTACTGCTCCCTCTACTGCTTCCTCCACTGCTCCCTCTACTGCTCCCTCTACTACTTCCTCTACTGCTCCCTCTACTGCTTCTTTCACTGCTCCCTCTACTGCTTCCTCCACTGCTCCCTCTACTGCTCCCTCTACTGCTTCTTTCACTGCTCCCTCTACTGCTTCTTTCACTGCTCCCTCTACTGCTTCCTCCACTGTTCCCTCTACTGCTTCTTCTACTGCTCCCTCTACTGCTCCCTCTACTGCTTCCTCCACTGCTCCCTCTACTGCTCCCTCTACTGCTTCTTCCACTGCTCCCTCTACTGCTTCCTCCACTGTTCCCTCTACTGCTTCTTCTACTGCTCCCTCTACTGCTTCCTCCACTGCTCCCTCTACTGCTCCCTCTACTACTTCCTCTACTGCTCCCTCTACTGCTTCTTTCACTGCTCCCTCTACTGCTTCCTCCACTGTTCCCTCTACTGCTCCCTCTACTGCTCCCTCTACTGCTTCATCCACTGTTCCCTCTACTGCTCCCTCTTCTGCTCACTCTACTACTTCCTCCACTGTTCCCTCGACTGCTCCCTCTACTGCTTCTTCCACTGCTCCCTCCACTGCTCCATCTACTGCTTCCTCTACTGCTCCCTCTACTGCTTCCTCTACTGCTTCTTCCACTGCTCCCTCTACTGCTTCCTCCACTGTTCCCTCTACTGCTCCCTCTACTGCTTCTTCTACTGCTCCCTCTACTGCTCCCTCTACTACTTCCTCCACTGTTCCCTCCAATGCTCCCTCTACTGCTCCCTCTACTACTTCCTCTACTGCTTCCTTTACTGCTCCCTCTATTGCTTCCTCTACTGCTTCTTCCACTGCTCCCTCCACTGCTCCATCTACTGCTTCCTCTACTGCTCCCTCCACTGCTCCCTCTACTACTTCCTCTACTGCTTCCTTTACTGCTCCCTCCACTGCTCCCTCTACTGCTCCTTCCACTGCTTCCTCCACTGTTCCCTCTACTGCTCCTTCCACTGCTTCTTCCACTGCTCCCTCTACTGCTCCATCTACTGCTCCCTCTACTACTTCCTCTACTGCTTCCTTTACTGCTCCCTCTACTGCTCCCTCTACTACTTTTTCTACTGCTCCCTCTACTGCTCCATCTACTGCTTCCTCTACTGCTCCCTCTATTACTTCCTCTACTGCTTCCTCTACTGCTCCCTCTATTACTTCCTCTACTGCTTCCTCTACTGCTTCCTCTACTGCTCCCTCTACTACTTTTTCTACTGCTCCCTCTACTGCTCCATCTACTGCTTCCTCTACTGCTCCCTCTACTGCTTCCTCTACTGCTTGACCAATCAGAATACAGACTTGAATACTCAGACTTGACTCAGACTTGCACTTAGACTTGTACTCAGACTTGACTTAGACTTGACTCAGACTTCACTTATACTTGTACTCATACTTGTACTTAGACGTGACTCAGACTTGACTCAGACTTGCAATCAGACTCGACTCAGACTTCACTTATTCTTGCACTCAGACTTGTACTCAGACTTGACTCAGACTTGCACTTAGACTTGACTCAGACTTGAGTCAGACTTGACTCAGACTCAACTCAGACTTGACTCAGACTAGCACTTAGACTTGACTCAGATTTGAGTCGGACTTGCACTCAGACTCGACTCAGACTTGCACTTATACTTGCACTCAGACTTGCACTCAGACTTGCACTTAGACTTGACTCAGACTTGACTCAGACTCAACTCAGACTTGTACTCACACTTGATGCAGACTTGACTCAGACTTGCACTTAGACTTGACTCAGACTTGCACTTAGACTTGACTTAGAATTGACTCAGACTTGCACTCAGACTCGACTCAGATTTGACTCAGACTTGCACTAAGACTTGTACTCAGACTTGATGAAGACTTGACTCAGACTTGCACTCAGACTTGATTCAGACTTGAGTCAGACTTGCACTTAGACTTGACTTAGACATGACTTAGACTTACACTCAGACTCGACTCAGATTTGACTCAGACTTGTACTTAGACTTGCACTCAGACTCGACTCAGACTTCACTTATGTTTGCACTCAGACTTGTACTCAGACTTGACTCAGACTTGCACTTAGACTTGTACTCAGACTTGATTCAGAGTTGCACTTAGACTTGCACTCAAACTTGCACTCAGACTTGACTCAGACTTGACTCAGACTTGACTCAGACTTGAGTCAGAGTTGCACTCAGACTTGCACTCAGACTTGATTTAGATTTGACTCAGACTTGCACTTAGACTTGACTCAGATTTGAGTCATACTTGCACTCAGACTCGACTCAGATTTGACTCAGACTTGACTCACACTTGCACTCAGACTCGACTCAGACTTCACTTATACTTGCACTTAGACTTGACTCAGACTTGCACTCAGACTTGCACTCATACTTGTACTCACACTTGACTCAGACTTGCACTTAGACTTGTACTCAGACTTGATGCAGACTTGACTCAGACTTGCACTTAGACTTGACTTACACTTCACTTATACTTGTACTCTTACTTGTACTTAGATGTGACTCAGACTTGACTCAGACTCGACTCAGACTTTACTTATGCTTGCACTCAGACTTGTACTCAGACTTGACTCAGACTTGCACTTAGACTTGACTCAGACTTGAGTCAGACTCAACTCAGACTTGCACTTAGACTTGTACTCAGACTTGAGTCAGACTTGCACTCAGACTTGCACTCAGACTTGAGTCAGAGTTGCACTTAGACTTGCACTCAGACTTGTACTCAGACTTGCACTCAGACTTGATTCAGATTTGACGCAGACTTGCACTTAGACTTGTACTCAGACTTGACTCAGACTTGCACTTAGACTTGACTCAGACTTGCACTTAGACTTGTACTCAGATTTGACTCAGACTCGACTCAGACTTGCACTCAGACTTGACTCAGACGGCGGAAGTCAGATTTGTGATGTAAGATACTGAAATGTGAACGAGTTAAACAGGTAACACCTCGATTTACAGCTTTATATGTAAACTCTGCTTCTCAGTGTTACTACAGACATACACAGTGTTTGAAGCAGTGCATTGTGGGTATTGTAGTGAATTCACACTGTTACCATGGCAATGATGGAATTAAATGTGAAAGACACAGACCAACATGTTTAAAATAAGAACATGCTCAGTGAAACATTCAGCCTGGGAACTTTACAGTGAACTTCTGAAGCCTGAAGAAATCAGCAAGCACATATATAAATATAAATATAAATATAAATATAAATATAAATATAAATATAAATTTAAATATAAATATAAATATAAATATAAATTTAAATATAAATATAAATATAAATTTAAATATATTTTTATATATAAATATAAATTTATATATAAATATAAATTTAAATATATTTTTATATATAAATATATATATAAAAATACATATAAATATAAATATAAATATAAATATAAATTTAAATATATTTTTATATATAAATATAAATTTAAATATATTTTTATATATAAATATATATATAAAAATACATATAAATATAAATATAGATATGAATATAAACACGTATGTACGTATTTCTGGGTTTATTTTGTTGGTAAATTAGTTTGAGTGTAGTTTTCTCAATTGCTACTTGTTTTGCTAAAGGAACATTAGCTGCTATCAGCTTTACCAGTTTGAGGTACTCGATAGCCTGGCGGAGAAGATCACTGTGTCTCAGGGCGAGGAACGTCGCTCCAGCAGCTGCGGCCAGTTTTCCCCAGTGATTACGCACCACCTGAAGAACGAGATGCAGGTTAGATCTTTCACTCAGATGGTGCAGCTCGGTGGAACACAGTGCTGTCAATCATCAGTATCTGTTTAAGTTGGAGATTGTTCAGGAGATATTTCTAAACAGAGTCTCTCAGCAAGTAGATTCATCTGGAGCACGTTTCTCAGAATGAGAACTCTCATCTGCCTCCAGTGTGACATCACTTTACACACAAGTACAGGTAAACACAGGTAACTAGACCTATTCCAACAACCTGGACATGAGACACAGCTTCATTCTGGAAGCTTCCTCTTCAGATCCCTCTGCTTTTATAGGTTTAGTAGTTTTGTTTGTCTTTCTCTTCCACGTGGACATCTCCACATTACTTCAGCCACACAGCTCCTCAAATCCATCACCCTGAACTTCAGCTGCAGCTCTTACACTGGACCAGAAAAGCTGAACGAGAAGCTGGTGAGAAAGAATCGAGATCACCTCTGACCTCCTGTTTACTTTTATTATATTATTATGGCGGTGCATCATAAAGCAGATGCACTTGATTGGATGAACTTAAGGTACTTCCTTTCAACCAATAGACACCATTTCACATACACTTGTTACTTGTATGGACTACCACCTCCAGCCTCTAGAACACTGTTCTGACTCTTTGAGGCAGGAACAGGTATAAAGGTTAGAGAGACAGGGGAAAGTTGTCCAGCACTCTGAGGAGACCTGTGTTCCTGGACTGGTGTAAGTACTGTTTTATGTTTTCTTTAGTTTGGACCAGTTTTATGAGTTTAGTATGAAGTGTGTTCTTCTGGAGTTGTTTGGTAGTACACTCCACGCCTCTAACGCCCCATGGTCGTGGATTGGTCCGCTCACTGATGTATTTATTAGGAGGGTCTTTATACCAGTGATGGCCAGATGAAGCAGTGAAGCTTTCCCTCCAGCTGCTTCAAAAAAAAGTTTATTTCTTGAAGCTTCATGTGCACACGACCCCCCCTGCTGGCCAAAACCTTTATCGTCATTTCAACTATTTGTGACTCTTGCAACATTGTTGGCATGGAAATAAACACTGCCACGTATACACATACAAACAGCTTCACTTAATTTCTGTGCTTCATTCGTTTGTTTGTCTAATCTGTTTTTAATTGTCTGGGTAATAATAATAATAATAATAATAATAATAATAATAATAATAGTTGCTGATGTTGACTGTTGCAGATCTTTCCGGAGATGGGACAGTGGTTGTGGTTTGATGGTGACTTCATTCTTTATTAAGAAACAATAATCACACCAACACTCGAACCACGTCCTGAACCAGCGAGGCCTCAGTCGTCATCAGTGATGTCACTCGCTCTTAACGAAGCAAGCCTCATAAACAGGTTCCTGGATTTCTCAACCTGAGCTCCGAAGCCCCTGTATCACTTTCCCATCGCTGCTTTATACAGAAAAGTAATAATAAAAAACAGACCTTGATGCAGTAAATCACTTTACACTGTCTCTAATAACTCTAATAACTGTGTAGTTACACATAAACAACTCACGTAGTAACAATGAACCTGTTAGTGACGTTATGTAATTACACGCATGCATCAATTTCTTTTTACATCATAGTTTTATATTATATATTAGTAATAACAAGGTAATAACATGTAACTGCATTTGCAACTTCCTAAAAATTAAGTCTTATCTAATTAATTAAATGTGTTTCATTAAAAACTGCTGGTCCAGTTTAATTACTAATTCAGTTATAATCATGCTATTACTAATGTTTAATTACATTACAGTTAATAAGCTGTTACAATAGTCAAGATACACTTCTGTTATTACGTGAGCCAAAAACAAATTAATACACGTGTGTAGCTTCATGAGCTGTACGGCTGTAATCCGGCTGTAACTGCGGCGACATCACCAGCAGCTACTGTTGTTCATGTGTAATTACATAGTTATTACAGGCACTCGATATAAAGTGGGATGGATTTTGCTTTTCAGTGTTACTACAGGCATGCATTGAGGTGTGAAGCATTGCATTATGGGTACTGTTGTGAATTTTACTTTTACCTTAGAAACTCCAGACAGGAAATCTTTGGCTCGCTTTGAGATGGAGTCCAGGACAGGAGCAGGGGACTGAGAGATCAACCCACCCATAGCAGCCGCCTTCAGAAGAACAGAAGAGCATCAAAAGAAGATAAAAGAGGAAAGACAACCAATCAGGACGAGAGATGATCATCTCAAGTCTTAAGCTAATGTTTACAAACAGTGTGAACGCATGATTCTTTATTTTTCCAGTGTAAACATTGACATTCACAACATACAGTTTTCCTTTTGTTTTTACTTCTGATATCACAGTTTTATACCTTTAACAGACGGAGGAGGCCTTCATATAATCCAGTCACAATTAAAACAAACAAACGAGAGGAATGATCTAGATGTGTTCTGAGCAGTAGTTTATTCTATTTGTGTTTTAATGAAGTCTGGTCTTTAACTTTTCATATAAATTGTCCATTTTGATCATAGTTTTGCTAATGTTGTCATCTGCAGCCCAATAGCAAAGCTAATTTTTTTCCATTAGATATATTTCATTGACTGTGTTTATCCACTGTTTACTGGGGGGTCAGGTATACACCATCTCCTGTTAGTGCTTTTACAATCAAGAGAACATTCCAGAGATATCTATTTGATCGTATTTCTTGAGAACTGATCTCTAAAAAATAAAATGTCAAATCTCAAGTTAATCTCTGAGTCCAATATTTTTTGTAATGGATCATTCAAATCTGACCAAAAAGCCTCAATTTTGGGAAAATGCCAGTGTCCAGCTTCCTGACCACACAGTCGCCAGCATTCCCGGTTCTCTCCAGGTCTCTGTATAGGTGTTATAAAATAACGAGTTATACATTTCCACCTGAATTCCCTCCAGTTATGCGCGCTAGTACTCTTCCATTGCTGTTCACATATTTTATGCCATCTCTAAAATACATTCACTACTTTCTTTTTCCCATCTTTGTTTTATGTATTCAGTTAAATTTCCTGTTTTTTCCATTAATCCCTTTTACATTTTAGATAGAATTCCCTTCAGAGGCTGAGATTGATATGCTTCAATAAATAGTTTTGATATGTCATCATCAAATAAATTATTTTTAATTAATTTATCGAAATAGTGCCGAATCTGTAGATAATGATAAAAATCTTAATTTTCAGGGGAAGATGTTTCTTATCATACTGCAATACGCATTAATGAAGGCAGCGATACAAACATGTTTTTTATTGATAAAGTAGATAATAGAACTGAAATCAGAATTTGTGATGATCAATTAAACAATTAAACTGAGGAATTTATGGAAGCTCGAATGATGAAACTAATTTATTGTAAGGAGAAAATCCCAGGAGGACCAGGCTGTGCATCAAAGGGTTAATACAGTAAACTACTACTACTCTTTATTTACAGCCTCATGTGAGATTCTGCTTCTCACATTACAGGCATGTACAGTGTTGGTTGGTGAAAGTGTTGCATTGTGGGTACTGAAGTGAATTAGCATGTTTACCGTTAACCCTGCGGACACTGCCGGAGAGAAGAAATAACCGAGACACCCGAACAACAAGCCGGAGAGGAGACCGAGACGAGGAGCCCAATCGCCAAAGTTAGACTCCTGAAGAACAAACACAGACAATCAGGGTCGAACGTATTTACACACAGATTGACTGATCACCTGATCAGACCTGCAGTTTTAATTATTATATTAAAGAAATCTGATTACAGGAGGCGGGGCTTAATACAGAAGGTGAATTCATATGGACAGTGTGAAACTAGAGTGTGTAGAACTATCAGTACTGAAGATCTCCATCACAAGGTCCTGATTAACTGATTCATAACTCAGACTCAGACCTGCACTCAGACCTGCACTCAGACCTGCACTCAGACCTGCACTCAGACCTGTACTCAGACCTGCACTCAGACCTGCACTCAGACCTGTACTCAGACCTGTACTCAGACCTGTACTCAGTCAGATTAAGATTTTTACAGATTAATAATCGACTAATCAGGACTGAATGCAATAAACAAACATCTGAGATTCTCAGTGTTATTACGTGCTTGCGCAGTGTTGGGCTGTGAACGCTTTGCATTGTGGGTATTAAAGTGAATTTACATGTTTACCTCAGAAGCTGTGGGTCCTTTCACTGTAATACTGAGTTTCACTGAGATGGAGTCAAAGACACCAGAGAGCCACGGAATCCTCCTATCAAAGCCAGTAGTTCTCAGAAGGATAAACACCAGCACCAAGAGGAGACAGAGGATGGAGAGATGGACCATCTAAACCAGAAAGAGAGACGGAGGTTCACTCCTTCACTTACTGAGAGGCAGGTTATTAATATGGCAACAGTATCACCTGAGTATCTTCTTATGAACATCTTTCTTGTTTTAAGTTGTCTCGCTGTGTTTAAAGACTGAACTGTAACTAAGAAGGCGGGTCTTCAGTAGGCGTGTCCTGTGAAGGATCTTCGCTGGTGTGACATTATGTGAAACTGAATTAGTCACACGGATAATAAACAGATTCAGATGATATATTAATTCCTACAATTAAGTTACAGTCTATAACAGTTAATTACACTAAACTGAACACGACTCTAGACTCAACTCTGACTGTTACTGTATGTACTGCTGAGTATCTCTATGTTACTGTATGTACTGCTGAGTGTCTATGTTACTGTATGTACTGCTGAGTATCTGTATGTTACTGTATGTACTGCTGAGTATCTCTATGTTACTGTATGTACTGCTGAGTGTCTATGTTACTGTATGTACTGCTGAGTATCTGTATGTTACTGTATGTACTGCTGAGTGTCTCTATGTTACTGTATGTACTGCTGAGTATCTGTATGTTACTGTATGTACTGCTGAGTATCTCTATGTTACTGTATGTACTGCTGAGTGTCTATGTTACTGTATGTACTGCTGAGCGTCTATGTTACTGTATGTACTGCTGAGCGTCTATGTTACTGTATGTACTGCTGAGTATCTCTATGTTACTGTATGTACTGCTGAGTATCTGTATGTTACTGTATGTACTGCTGAGTGTCTATGTTACTGTATGTACTGCTGAGTGTCTCTATGTTGCTGTATGTACTGCTGAGTATCTGTATGTTACTGTATGTACTGCTGAGTGTCTATGTTACTGTATGTACTGCTGAGTGTCTCTATGTTACTGTATGTACTGCTGAGTGTCTATGTTACTGTATGTACTGCTGAGTATCTGTATGTTACTGTATGTACTGCTGAGTGTCTATGTTACTGTATGTACTGCTGAGCGTCTATGTTACTGTATGTACTGCTGGGTATCTGTATGTTACTGTATGTACTGCTGAGTGTCTATGTTACTATATGTACTGCTGAGTATCTGTATGTTACTGTATGTACTGCTGAGTGTCTATGTTACTGTATGTACTGCTGAGTGTCTCTATGTTGCTGTATGTACTGCTGAGTGTCTATGTTACTGTATGTACTGCTGAGTGTCTCTATGTTACTGTATGTACTGCTGAGTATCTTTATGTTATTGTATGTACTGCTGAGTGTCTCTATGTTACTGTATGTACTGCTGAGTGTCTATGTTACTGTATGTACTGCTGAGTATCTGTATGTTACTGTATGTACTGCTGAGTATCTCTATGTTACTGTATGTACTGCTGAGTGTCTATGTTACTGTATGTACTGCTGAGTGTCTATGTTACTGTATGTACTGCTGAGTATCTATGTTATTGTATGTACTGCTGAGTGTCTCTATGTTACTGTATGTACTGCTGAGTGTCTATGTTACTGTATGTACTGCTGAGTATCTATGTTACTGTATGTACTGCTGAGTATCTGTATGTTACTGTATGTACTGCTGAGTGTCTATGTTACTGTATGTACTGCTGAGTGTCTCTATGTTGCTGTATGTACTGCTGAGTGTCTATGTTACTGTATGTACTGCTGAGTATCTCTATGTTACTGTATGTACTGCTGAGTATCTCTATGTTACTGTATGTACTGCTGAGTGTCTATGTTACTGTATGTACTGCTGAGTATCTCTATGTTACTGTATGTACTGCTGAGTGTCTATGTTACTGTATGTACTGCTGAGCGTCTATGTTACTGTATGTACTGCTGGGTATCTGTATGTTACTGTATGTACTGCTGAGTGTCTATGTTACTATATGTACTGCTGAGTATCTGTATGTTACTGTATGTACTGCTGAGTGTCTATGTTACTGTATGTACTGCTGAGTGTCTCTATGTTACTGTATGTACTGCTGAGTATCTTTATGTTATTGTATGTACTGCTGAGTGTCTCTATGTTACTGTATGTACTGCTGAGTGTCTATGTTACTGTATGTACTGCTGAGTATCTGTATGTTACTGTATGTACTGCTGAGTATCTCTATGTTACTGTATGTACTGCTGAGTGTCTATGTTACTGTATGTACTGCTGAGTATCTGTATGTTACTGTATGTACTGCTGAGTGTCTATGTTACTGTATGTACTGCTGAGTATCTCTATGTTACTGTATGTACTGCTGAGTATCTCTATGTTACTGTATGTACTGCTGAGTGTCTATGTTACTGTATGTACTGCTGAGTATCTCTATGTTACTGTATGTACTGCTGAGTGTCTATGTTACTGTATGTACTGCTGAGTATCTCTGTGTTACTGTATGTACTGCTGAGTATCTCTATGTTACTGTATGTACTGCTGAGTATCTCTGTGTTACTGTATGTACTGCTGAGTATCTCTATGTTACTGTATGTACTGCTGAGTGTCTATGTTACTGTATGTACTGCTGAGTGTCTATGTTACTGTATGTACTGCTGAGTATCTCTGTGTTACTGTATGTACTACTGAGTGTCTCTATGTTACTGTATGTACTACTGAGTATCTCTATGTTACTGTATGTACTTCTGAGTATCACTGTGTTACTGTATGTATTACTGAGTGTCTCTATGTTACTGTATGTACTGCTGAGTGTCTCTATGTTACTGTATGTACTACTGAGTATCTCTATGTTACTGTATGTACTGCTGAGTGTCTCTATGTTACTTTGTGTACAGTTTATTTCTTTATTTAATGATCCAAGTGTTCGTTAAAAATCTTGTTTTTGATTTTAAATCATTATTTTATAAATAAATAAATAAATAAATGAATAATTCTCAGTCGGGTCACTTTTGGTTGTGCATCAAAGGGTTAATGCAGTAAACTAATAATACCTTTATTTACAGCCTCAAGTGAGATTCAGCTTCTCAGTGTTATTAAAGCATTGCATTGTGGGTACTGAAGTGAATATACATGTTTACCAGGGAAATTGCAGACTCAACCTGAGAGGCAAAATCACTGAGATACACCAAAAACAAGGCGGAGCCAATAATGAGACAGGTGGTCCATTCGCCAAAGCCAGCCATGTCCTGAAGATCAAACACAGTGTATGAAGAAGAGACACTACGTAGAAAGACGACCAGAGTCGAACGCTTTATAATCTAGTGTGAGTGTAGTTAGATTGTATGTGTGTTAGTAGTGTAGTTAGATTGTATGTGTGTTAGTAGTGTAGTTAGATTGTATGTGTGTTAGTAGTGTAGTTAGATTGTGTGTGTGTGTGTGTGTGAGTGTGTGTGTTAGTAGTGTAGTTAGATTGTATGTGTGTTAGTAGTGTAGTTAGATTGTGTGTGTGTTAGTAGTGTAGTTAGATTGTGTGTGTGTTAGTAGTGTAGTTAGATTGTCTGTGTGTGTGTGTGTTAGAAGTGTAGTTAGATTGTGTGTGTGTTAGTAGAGTAGTTAGATTGTGTTTGTGTTAGTATTGTAGTTAGATTGTGTGTGTTTGTGTGTTTGTTAGTAGTGTAGTTAGATTGTGTGTGTGTGTGTGTGTGTGTGTGTGTTAGTGTTAGTGTTAGTGTTAGTGTTAGTGTTAGTAATGTAGTTAGATTGTGTGTGTGTGTTAGTAGTGTAGTTAGATTGTGTGGGTGTGTGTGAGTGTGTTTGTTAGTAGTGTAGTTAGATTGTGTGTGTGTGTGTGTGTATTAGAAGTGTAGTTAGATATTGTGTGTGTTAGTAGTGTGGTTAGATTGTTTGTGTGTGTGGTGTGTGTTAGTAATGTAGTTAGATTGTGTGTTAGTAGTGTAGTTAGATTGTGTTAGAAGTGTAGTTCGATTGTTTGTGTGTCTGTGTGAGAGTGTGTTAGTAGTGTAGTTCGATTGTATGTAAGTGTGTGTGTGTTAGTAGTGTAGATAGATTGTGTGTGTGTGTGTGTTAGTGGTGTAGTTAGATTGTGTGTGTATGTTAGTAGTGTAGTTACATTGTGTGTGTGTGTGTGTGTGTTAGTAGTGTAGTTACATTGTGCGTGTGTGTGTTAGTAGTGAAATTAGATTGTGTGTGTGTGTGTTAGTAGTGTAGTTACATTGTGTGTGTGTGTGTGTGTGTGTTTGTAGTGTAGTTAGATTGTGTTTATGTCTGTGTGTTAGTAGTGTAGTTAGATTGTGTGTGTGTGTGTTAGTAGTGTATTTAAATTGTGTGTGTGTGTGTTAGTAGCATAGTTACATTGTGTGTGTGTGTTAGTAGTGTAATTAGATTGTTTGTGTGTGTGTTAGTAGTTTAGTTACATTGTGTGTGTGTGTGTTTGTAGTGTAGTTAGATTGTGTTTATGTCTTTGTGTGTGTGTTAGTAGTGTAGTTAGATTGTGTGTGTAGTGTAGTTAGATTGTGTGTATGTGTTAGTAGTGTAGTTAGATTGTGTGTGAGTTAGTAGTTTAGTTAGATTGTGTGTGTGTTAGTAGTTTAGTTAGATTGTGTGTGTGTATGTGTTTGTTAGTAGTGTAGTTAGATTGTGTGTGTGTTAGTAGTGTAGTTAGATTTTGTGTATGTGTGTGTGTGTGTAGTGTAGTTAGATTGTGTGTATGTGTTAGTAGTGTAGTTAGATTGTGTGTGTGTTAGTAGTTTAGTTAGATTGTGTGTGTGTATGTGTTTGTTAGTAGTGTAGTTAGATTGTGTGTGTGTTAGTAGTGTAGTTAGATTTTGTGTATGTGTGTGTGTGTGTTAGGAGTGTAGTTAGATTGTGTGTGTGTGTGTTAGTAGTGTAGTTAGATTGTGTGTGTGTGTGTGTGTGTGTTAGTAGTGTAGTTAGATTGTGTGTGTGTGTGTGTGTGTGTGTGTGTGTGTTTGTGTGTTTGTTAGTAGTGTAGTTAGATTGTGTGTGTGAGTGTGTTTGTTAGTAGTGTAGTTAGATTGTGTGTGTTAGTAGTGTAGTTAGATTGTGCGTGTGTGTGTTAGTAGTGTAGATTGATTGTGTGTGTGTTTGTGAGTGTTTGTTAGTAGTGTAGTTAGATTGTGTGTGTGTGTGTGTGAGTGTGTTTGTTAGTAATGTAGTTAGATTGTGTGTGTGTGTGTTAGTAGTGTAGTTAGATTGTGTGGGTGTGTGTGAGTGTGTTTGTTAGTAGTGTAGTTAGATGGTGTGTGTGTGTGTGTGTGTGTGTGTGTTAGTAGTGTAGTTAGATTGTGTGTGTGTGTGTGTTAGTAGTGTAGTTAGATTGTTTGTGTGTGTGTGTGTGTGTATTAGAAGTGTAGTTAGATTTTGTGTGTGTTAGTAGTGTGGTTAGATTGTTTGTGTGTGTGTGGTGTGTGCTAGTAGTGTAGTTAGATTGTGTGTTAGTAGTGTAGTTAGATTGTGTTAGAAGTGTAGTTCGATTGTTTGTGTGTCTGTGTGAGAGTGTGTTAGTAGTGTAGTTCGATTGTATGTAAGTGTGTGTGTGTTAGTAGTGTAGATAGATTGTGTGTGTGTGTGTTAGTAGTGTAGTTAGATTGTGTGTGTATGTTAGTAGTGTAGTTACATTGTGTGTGTGTGTGTGTGTGTTAGTAGTGTAGTTACATTGTGCGTGTGTGTGTTAGTAGTGAAATTAGATTGTGTGTGTGTGTGTTAGTAGTGTAGTTACATTGTGTGTGTGTGTGTGTGTTTGTAGTGTAGTTAGATTGTGTTTATGTCTGTGTGTTAGTAGTGTAGTTAGATTGTGTGTGTGTGTGTGTTAGTAGTGTAGTTAAATTGTGTGTGTGTGTTAGTAGCAGAGTTACATTGTGTGTGTGTGTTAGTAGTGTAATTAGATTGTTTGTGTGTGTGTTAGTAGTTTAGTTACATTGTGTGTGTGTGTTTGTAGTGTAGTTAGATTGTGTTTATGTCTTTGTGTGTGTGTTAGTAGTGTAGTTAGATTGTGTGTGTAGTGTAGTTAGATTGTGTGTATGTTTTAGTAGTGTAGTTAGATTGTGTGTGAGTTAGTAGTTTAGTTAGATTGTGTGTGTGTTAGTAGTTTAGTTAGATTGTGTGTGTATGTGTTTGTTAGTAGTGTAGTTAGATTGTGTGTGTTAGTAGTGTAGTTAGATTTTGTGTATGTGTGTGTGTGTGTGTGTGTGTGTAGTGTAGTTAGATTGTGTGTATGTGTTAGTAGTGTAGTTAGATTGTGTGTGTTAGTAGTTTAGTTAGATTGTGTGTGTGTGTATGTGTTTGTTAGTAGTGTAGTTAGATTATGTGTGTGTTAGTAGTGTAGTTAGATTTTGTGTATGTGTGTGTGTGTGTTAGGAGTGTAGTTAGATTGTGTGTGTGTGTGTGTTAGTAGTGTAGTTAGATTGTGTGTGTGTGTGTGTGTGTGTGTGTGTGTTTGTGTGTGTGTGTGTGTTAGTAGTGTAGTTAGATTGTGGGTGTGTTTGTAGTGTAGTTAGATTGTTTGTGTGTTAGAAGTGTAGTTAGATTGTGTGTGTGTGTGTGTGTGTTAGAAGTGTAGTTAGATTGTGTGTGTTAGTAGTGTAGTTAGATTGTGTGTGTTAGCAGTGTAGTTAGATTGTGTTTGAGTGTGTGTGTGTGTGTGTTTGTGTGTGTGTGTGTTAGTAGTGTAGTTAGATTGTGGGTGTGTTTGTAGTGTAGTTAGATTGTTTATGTGTTAGAAGTGTAGTTAGATTGTGTGTGTGTGTGTGTTAGAAGTGTAGTTAGATTGTGTGTGTTAGTAGTGTAGTTAGATTGTGTGTGTTAGCAGTGTAGTTAGATTGTGTTTGAGTGTGTGTGTGTGTGTTTGTGTGTGTGAGTGTGTTTGTTAGTAGTGTAGTTAGATTGTGTGTGTGTTAGTATTGTAGTTAGATTGTGTGTGTGTGTTTGTGTGTGTTAGTAGTGTAGTTAGACTGTGTGTATTAGTAGTGTAGTTAGATTGCGTGTGTGTGTGTGTTAGAAGTGTAGTTAGATTGTGTTTGTGTGTGTTTGTGTGTGTGAGTGTGTTTGTTAGTAGTGTAGTTAGATTGTGTGGGTGTTAGTATTGTAGTTAGATTGTGTGTGTGTTAGCAGTGTAGTTAGATTGTGTGTGTGTGTGTGTGTGTGTGTGTGTGTGTGTGAGTGTGTTTGTTAGTAGTGTAGTTAGATTGTGTGTGTGTTAGTTGTGTAGTTAGATTGTGTGTGTGTTAGTAGTGTAGTTAGATTGTGTGTGTGTGTTTGTTAGTAGTGTAGTTAGATTGTGTGTGTGTTAGTAGTGTAGTTAGATTGTGTGTATAGTGTAGTTAGATTGTTTGTGTGTGTGTTTTTGAGAGTGTGTTAGTAGTGTAGTTCGATTGTGTGTATATGTGGTGTGTGTGTTAGTAGTGTAGTTAGATTGTGTGTGTGTGTGTGTGTGTGTTAGTAGTGTAGTTAGATTATGTGTGTGTTAGTAGTTTGGTTAGATTGTTTGTGTGTGTGTGTGTGGTGTGTGTGTGTGTGTTAGTAGTGTAGTTAGATTGTGTGTGTGTTAATAGTGTAGTTAGATGGTGTGTGTGTGTTAGTAGTGTAGTTAGATTGTGTGTGTGTGTGTGTGTGTGTGTGTGTGTGTGTGTGTTAGTAGTGTAGTTAGATTGTGTGTGTGTTAGTAGTGTAGTTAGATTGTGTGTGTGTGTGTGTGTGTGTGTGTGTGTGTGTGTGTGTGTGTGTGTGTGTGTGTGTGTGTGTAGTTGTGAGTCAGACCTGGTGTTATTAGTGATCAGCTTGTTGTAAAGGGTTTTCTCGTGTTTGCTGTGATGCTGTGGGTCTGAATGAGGAGTTTGATGGAATGTGAGTCTGAAACAGTCTGATTCGTCCTTAGATGAGTTTTAATGTGTCACCTGCAGAAAGACAGACAGAGGACACCTTCCTAATTTAAATATATATAACAATAACACCTTCCTAATTTATATATATATATAACAATAACACCTTCCTAATTTAAATATATATAACAATAACACCTTCCTAATTTAAATATATATAACAATAACACCTTCCTAATTTATATATACATAACAATAACACCTTCCTAATTTATATATATATAACAATAACACCTTCCTAATTTAAATATATATAACAATAACACCTTCCTAATTTATATATATATAACAATAACACCTTCCTAATTTAAATATATATAACAATAACAGCTTCCTAATTTATATATATATAACAATAACACCTTCCTAATTTATATATATAACAATAACAGCTTCCTAATTTAAAGATATATATATATTAATAACAGCTTCCTAATTTATATATATATAACAATAACACCTTCCTAATTTAAATATATATATAACAATAACACCTTCCTAATTTAAATATATATATAACAATAACAGCTTCCTAATTTAAATATATATAACAATAACAGCTTCCTAATTTAAATATATATATATATATATATATATATATATATATATATATATATATATATATATATATTATATATATATATATATATATTAATAACAGCTTCCTAATTGAAATATATAAATAACAATAACACCTTCCTAATTTATATATATATAACAATAACACCTTCCTAATTTATATATATATAACAATAACAGCTT
>CM038728.1:36047086-36055235 GCA_021613375.1 Megaleporinus macrocephalus | reverse complement strand
TGTGTCTGTACTGTGTTGTGTTCTGTCTGTACTGTGTTGTGTTCTGTCTGTACTGTGTTGTGTTTCAGTCTGTTCTGTGTTGTGTCTGTCTGTACTGTGTTGTGTTGTGTTCGGTCCTGTACTGTGTTGTGCTTGTCTGTACTGTGGTGTGTCTGTCGGTACTGTGTTGTGTTGTCTGTACTGTTGTTGTGTTGTTGTCTGTACTGTGTTGTGTTGTCTTACTGTGTTGTGTTCTGTCTGTACTGTGTTGTGTTCGTCTGTACTGTGTTTGTTGTGTCTGTTACTGTGTTTGTTGTCTGTACTGTGTTGTGTTGCTGTCTGTACTGTGTTGTGTTCTGTCTGTACTGTGTTGTGTTCTGTCTGTACTGTGTTGTGTTCTGTCTGTACTGTGTTGTGTTTGTCTGTACTGTTTGTGTTCTGTCGTACTGTGTTGTGTTGTCTTACTGTGTTGTGTTCGTCTGTACTGTGTTGTGTTGTCTGTACTGTTTTGTACTGTCAGTACTGTGTTCTGTTCTGTACTGTGTTGTGTTGCTGTCTGTACTGTGTTGTGTTGTCTGTACTGTGTTGTGTTCTGTCTGTACTGGTGTGTTCTGTCTGTACTGTGTTGTGTTGTGTCTGTACTATGTTGTGTTGTGTCTGTACTGTGGTGTGTTGTCTGTACTGTGTTGTGTTCTGTCTGTACTGTGTTGTGTTTTGTCTGTACTGTGTTGTGTTCTGTCTGTACTGTGTTGTGTTGTCTGTACTATGTTGTGTTGTGTCTGTACTGTGTTGTGTTGTCTGTACTGTGTTGTGTTCTGTCTGTACTGTGTTGTGTCTGTACTGTGTTGTGTTGTGTCTGTACTGTGTTGTGTTCTGTCTGTACTGTGTTGTGTTGTGTCTGTACTGTGTTGTGTTGTCTGTACTGTGTTGTGTTCTGTCTGTACTGTGTTGTGTTGTCTGTACTGTGTTGTGTTGTGTTCTGTCTGTACTGTGTTGTGTTGTCTGTACTGTGTTGTGTTCTGTCTGTACTGTGGTTGTACTGTTGTTTGTGTCTGTACTGTGTTGTGTTCTGTCTGTACTGTGTTGTGTTCTGTCTGTACTGTGTTGTGTTGTCTGTACTGTGTTTTGTTGTGTCTGTACTGTGTTGTGTTGTCTGTACTGTGTTGTGTTCTGTCTGTACTGTGTCGTGTTCTGTCTGTACTGTGTTGTGTTCAGTCTGTACTGTGTTGTGTTCTGTCTGTACTGTGTTGTGTTCTGTCTGTACTGTGTTGTGTTTTGTCTGTACTGTGTTGTGTTTTGTCTGTACTGTGTTGTGTTCTGTCTGTACTGTGTTGTCTGTACTGTGTTGTGTCTGTACTGTGTTGTGTTCTGTCTGTACTGTGTTGTCTGTACTGTGTTGTGTTGTGTCTGTACTGTGTTGTGTTCTGTCTGTACTTTGTTGTGTTGTCTGTACTGTGTTGTGTTCTGTCTGTACTGTGTTGTGTTCTGTCTGAACTGTGTTGTGTTGTCTGTACTGTGTTGTGTTCTGTCTGTACTGTGTTGTCTGTACTGTGTTTGTGTCTGTACTGTGTTGTGTTCTGTCTGTACTGTGTTTGTCTGTACTGTGTTGTGTTGTCTGTACTGTGTTGTGTTGTCTGTACTGTGTTGTGTTCTGTCTGTACTGTGTTGTGTTGTGTCTGTACTGTGTTGTGTTCTGTCTGTACTGTGTTGTGTTGTCTGTACTGTGTTGTGTTGTCTGTACTGTGTTGTGTCTGTACTGTGTTGTGTTCTTTCTGTACTGTGTTGTGTTATCTGTACTGTGTTGTGTTGTGTCTGTACTGTGTTGTGTTGTCTGTACTGTGTTGTGTTGTGTCTGTACTGTGTTGTGTTCTGTCTGTACTGTGTTGTGTTCTGTCTGTACTGTGTTGTGTTGTCTGTACAGTGTTGTGTTCTGTCTGTACTGTGTTGTGATGTCTGTACTGTGTTGTGTTGTGTTCTGTCTGTACTGTGTTGTGTTGTGTTGTCTGTACTGTGTTGTGTTGTCTGTACTGTGTTGTGTTGTCTGTACTGTGTTGTGTTGTCTGTACTGTGTTGTGTTGTGTTGTCTGTACTGTGTTGTGTTCTGTCCGTACTGTGTTGTGTTGTCTGTACTGTGTTGTGTTGTCTGTACTGTGTTGTGTTGTCTGTACTGTGTTGTGTTCTGTCTGTACTGTGTTGTGTTGTCTGTACTGTGTTGTGTTGTCTGTACTTGTTGTGTTGTCTGTACTGTGTTGTGTTGTCTGTACTTGTTGTGTTGTCTGTACTGTGTTGTGTTGTGTCTGTACTGTGTTGTGTTGTCTGTACTGTGTTGTGTTGTGTCTGTACTGTGTTGTGTTGTCTGTACTGTGTTGTGTTCTGTCTGTACTGTGTTGTGTTCTGTCTGTACTGTGTTGTGTTGTCTGTACTGTGTTGTGTTCTGTCTGTACTGTGTTGTGTTGTCTGTACTGTGTTGTGTTGTCTGTGCTGTGTTGTGTTGTGTCTGTACTGTGTTGTGTTGTCTGTACTGTGTTGTGTTGTCTGTACTGTGTTGTGTTGTCTGTACTGTGTTGTGTTGTGTTGTGTTGTGTTGTCTGTACTGTGTTGTGTTGTCTGTACTGTGTTGTGTTGTCTGTACTGTGTTGTGTTGTGTCTGTACTGTGTTGTGTTGTCTGTACTGTGTTGTGTTCTGTCTGTACTGTGTTGTGTTGTCTGTACTGTGTTGTGTTGTCTGTACTGTGTTGTGTTGTGTTGTGTTGTATGCACTGTCTATGGTGCTCCATGGTTCTGGAGGAACGTTGTTTCGTTTCACTGTGTACTCTGTATGTAGTTGAAATGACAATAAAACCCACTTGACTTGACTTGAGTACACTGGTATGAGTATACTTACTACATACAGTACAGTTAGTAAATACACTTCACAAGACTTTAGTTTACTTATTAAATAAAGTTTAAGTTCTTATTTTTTAGGGCAGAGGTCCTGACTCTAATTAAACACCCCTGCTCTAACTGGACCGTACTGAACTCTAATTTATTATATCGTATTATTAATATTAATATATTATATTATATTATTAACATTAATATATTATATTATATTATTAATATTAAAGCTTCTTCTCAGTTCGCTGTAGATGTTCTGTCTGATCTGCTGTGTCTGAGTGTATCAGTTATTATACTCAGATAGTCTTTCAGAAATAAACTGTAGGTGAAGTTAGGAACCTGAGTGAGTTTAAATGGTAGACGAGACGCCGATACTCAGATTCAGGGGTCTTTTTGGGGTCTTTACCCCCCACAGGGTGGTCTTCCTCCCAGTTACTGTAATATTATCTGTATGAAGAGGCTGAAAGATATTTTATTATTTTTTAATTATTATTTTAAAAAGAATAAAACTGTAAGGGGTCGCCGTAAGCCCACTAAGGCGGTTAGGCGGGGACCTAACGAGCCCCCATCTGCGGCACCTGTGACGTATGAAGGACCGGAAGCCCAGCAGGTGACTGTCGCACTCTCCTGAGCTCTACAACACGTCCCCTTTAACACGTCCCCTTTAACACGTCCCCTTTAACACGTCCGCTTTAATACTTCCTCTTTAACACGTCCCCTTTAACACGTCCCCTTTAACACGTCCTCTTTAACACATCCCCTTTAACACGTCCCCTTTAATACGTCCTCTTTAACACGTCCCCTTTAACGCGTCCTCTTTAATACGTCCTCTTTAACACGTCCCCTTTAACGCGTCCTCTTTAACACGTCCTCTTTAACACGTCCCCTTTAAACACGTCCCCTTTAATACGTCCTCTTTAACACGTCCTCTTTAACACATCCCCTTTAACACGTCCTCTTTAACACGTCCCCTTTAATACGTCCTTTTTAACACGTCCTCTTTAACACGTCCTCTTTAATACGTCCTCTTTAACATGTCCCCTTTAATACGTCCTCTTTAACGCGTCCTCTGTAATACGTCCTCTTTAACACGTGCTCTTTAACATGTCTTCTTTAATGCATCCTCTTTAACACGTCCCCTTTAATACGTCCTCCTTAACACGTCCCCTTTAAAACGTCCTCTTTAACACGTCCTCTTTGACATGTCTTCTTTAATGCATCCTCTTTAATACATCCTCTTTAACACGTCCTCTTTAATACGTCCTCTTTAACACGTCCCCTTTAATACGTCCTCTTTAACACGTCCCCTTTAACGCGTCCTCTTTAATACGTCCTCTTTAACACGTCCCCTTTAACGCGTCCTCTTTAACACGTCCTCTTTAACACGTCCCCTTTAACACGTCCCCTTTAATACGTCCTCTTTAACACGTCCTCTTTAACACATCCCCTTTAACACGTCCTCTTTAACACGTCCCCTTTAATACGTCCTTTTTAACACGTCCTCTTTAACACGTCCTCTTTAATACGTCCTCTTTAACATGTCCCCTTTAATACGTCCTCTTTAACACGTCCTCTGTAATACGTCCTCTTTAACACGTGCTCTTTAACACGTGCTCTTTAACATGTCTTCTTTAATGCATCCTCTTTAACACGTCCCCTTTAATACGTCCTCCTTAACACGTCCCCTTTAAAACGTCCTCTTTAACACGTCCTCTTTAACATGTCTTCTTTAATGCATCCTCTTTAATACATCCTCTTTAACACGTCCTCTTTAATACGTCCTCTTTAACACGTCCCCTTAATACGTCCTCTTTAACACATCCTCTTTAATACGTCCTCTTTAACACGTCCTCTTTAACACGTCCTCTTTAAAACGTCCCCTTTAATACGTCCTCTTTAACACGTCCTCTTTAATACGTCCTCTTTAACACGTCCACTTTAATATGTCCTCTTTAACACCTCCCCTTTAACACGTCCCCTTTAATACGTCCCCTTTAACACGTCCTCTTTAACACGTCCTCTTTAACACGTTCCCTTTAACACGTCCCCTTTAACACGTCCTCTTTAACATTTCCTCTTTAATATATACTCTTTAACATGTCCTTTTTAATACGTCCTCTTTAACACGTCCTCTTTAATATGTCCTCTTTAACGTTTCCTCTTTAATATGTCCTCTTTAACATGTCTTCTTTAATACGTCCTCTTTAACATTTCCTCTTTAATATATACTCTTTAACATGTCCTTTTTATTACGTCCTCTTTAATAGGTCCTCTTTAACATTTCCTCTTTAATATGTCCTCTTTAACATGTCGTCTTTAACACGTCCTCTTTAATACGTCCTCTTTAACACGTCTTTTTTAATACGTCCTCTTTAACACGTCCTCTTTAATACGTCCTCTTTAACATTTCCTCTTTAATATATACTCTTTAACATGTCCTTTTTAATACGTCCTCTTTAACATGTCCTTTTTAATACATCCTCTTTAACACGTCCTCTTTAATATGTCTTCTTTAACATTTCCTCTTTAATATGTCCTCTTTAACATGTCTTCTTTAATACGTCCTCTTTAACATTTCCTCTTTAATATATACTCTTTAACATGTCCTTTTTAATACGTCCTCTTTAACACGTCCTCTTTAATATGTCCTCTTTAACATTTCCTCTTTAATATGTCCTCTTTAACATGTCTTCTTTAATACGTCCTCTTTAACATTTCCTCTTTAATATATACTCTTTAACATGTCCTTTTTAATACGTCCTCTTTAACACATCCTCTTTAATAGGTCCTCTTTAACATTTCCTCTTTAATATGTCCTCTTTAACATGTCTTCTTTAATAGGTCCTCTTCAACATTTCCTCTTTAATAGGTCCTCTTTAACACATCCTCTTTAACACGTCCTCCTTAACATGTCTTCTTTAACATGTCTTCTTTAATACGTCCTCTTTAACACGTCTTCTTTAACATTTCCTCTTTAATATATACTCTTTAACACGTCCTCTTTAACACGTCGTCTTTAATATGTCCTCTTTAACACGTCCTTTTTAATTCATACTCTTTAACACGTGCTCTTTAATACGTCCTCTTTAACACGTCCTCTTTAATATGTCCTCTTTAACATTTCCTCTTTAATATGTCCTCTTTAACATGTCTTCTTTAATACGTCCTCTTTAACATTTCCTCTTTAATATATACTCTTTAACATGTCCTTTTTAATACGTCCTCTTTAACACATCCTCTTTAATAGGTCCTCTTTAACATTTCCTCTTTAATATGTCCTCTTTAACATGTCTTCTTTAATACGTCCTCTTTAACATTTAATCTTTAATATATACTCTTTAACATATCCTTTTTAATACGTCCTCTTTAACACGTCCTCTTTAACATTTCCTCTTTAATATGTCCTCTTTAACATGTCTTCTTTAATACGTCCTCTTTAACATTTCCTCTTTAATATATACTCTTTAACATGTCCTTTTTAATACGTCCTCTTTAATAGGTCCTCTTTAACATTTCCTCTTTAATATGTCCTCTTTAACATGTCGTCTTTAACACGTCCTCTTTAATACGTCCTCTTTAACACGTCCTTTTTAATACGTCCTCTTTAACACGTCCTCTTTAACATGTCCTCTTTAAACATTTCCTCTTTAATATATATTCCTTTAACTGGTCTTCTTTAATACGTCCTCTTTAACATTTAATCTTTAATATATACTCTTTAACATGTCCTTTTTAATACGTCCTCTTTAATACGTCCTCTTTAATATGTCCTCTTTAACATTTCCTCTTTAATATGTCCTCTTTAACATGTCTTCTTTAATACATCCTCTTTAACATTTAATCTTTAATATATACTCTTTAACATGTCCTTTTTAATACGTCCTCTTTAACACGTCCTCTTTAATAGGTCCTCTTTAACATTTCCTCTTTAATATGTCCTCTTTAACATGTCTTCTTTAATAGGTCCTCTTTAACATTTCCTCTTTAATATGTCCTCTTTAACATGTCTTCTTTAATACGTCCTTTTTAACATTTTCTCTTTAATATATACTCTTTAACACGTCGTCTTTAACACGTCCTCTTTAATACGTCCTCTTTAACACGTCCTTTTTAATACGTCCTCTTTAACACGTCCTCTTTAATATGTCCTCTTTAACATTTCCTCTTTAATATATACTCTTTAACATGTCGTCTTTAACACGTCCTCTTTAATACGTCCTCTTTAACACGTCATCTTTAATATGTCATCTTTAACATTTCCTCTTTAATATGTCCTCTTTAACATATCTTCTTTAATACGTCCTCTTTAACATTTCCTCTTTAATATATACTCTTTAACATGTCCTTTTTAATACGTCCTCTTTAACACGTCCTCTTTAATAGGTCCTCTTTAACATTTCCTCTTTAATATGTCCTCTTTAACATGTCTTCTTTAATACGTCCTCTTTAACATTTCCTCTTTAATATATACTCTTTAACATGTCCTTTTTAATACGTCCTCTTTAATAGGTCCTCTTTAACATTTCCTCTTTAATATGTCCTCTTTAACATGTCGTCTTTAACACGTCCTCTTTAATACGTCCTCTTTAACACGTCCTTTTTAATACGTCCTCTTTAACACGTCCTCTTTAACATGTCCTCTTTAACATTTCCTCTTTAATATATATTCTTTAACTGGTCTTCTTTAATACGTCCTCTTTAACATTTAATCTTTAATATATACTCTTTAACATGTCCTTTTTAATACGTCCTCTTTAATACGTCCTCTTTAATATGTCCTCTTTAACATTTCCTCTTTAATATGTCCTCTTTAACATGTCTTCTTTAATACATCCTCTTTAACATTTAATCTTTAATATATACTCTTTAACATGTCCTTTTTAATACGTCCTCTTTAACACGTCCTCTTTAATAGGTCCTCTTTAACATTTCCTCTTTAATATGTCCTCTTTAACATGTCTTCTTTAATAGGTCCTCTTTAACATTTCCTCTTTAATATGTCCTCTTTAACATGTCTTCTTTAATACGTCCTCTTTAACATTTCCTCTTTAATATATACTCTTTAATATGTCGTCTTTAACACGTCCTCTTTAACACGTCCTTTTTAATACGTCCTCTTTAATATGTCCTCTTTAACATTTCCTCTTTAATATATACTCTTTAACATGTCGTCTTTAACACGTCCTCTTTTATACGTCCTCTTTAACACGTCCTTTTTAATACGTCCTCTTTAACACGTCATCTTTAATATGTCATCTTTAACATTTCCTCTTTAATATATACTCTTTAACAT
>CM038728.1:36027086-36042086 GCA_021613375.1 Megaleporinus macrocephalus | reverse complement strand
CTACTGGCCTGATTACTGACCTGACTACAGACTGATTACTGACCTGACTACTGACCTGACTACTGACCTGACTACTGACTGACTACTGACTACTGACTACTGACCTGACTACTGACTGACTACTGACTACTGACTGACTACTAACTGACTACTGACTGACTACTAACTGACTACTGACCTGATTACCGACCTAACTACTGACTGACTATGACACAGTCTCAGCACTCACTCGATTAATCTGGGCGGTCCCCGGTCCCCCTGTGGCCACGCCCCTGAGCTGTGGGCCTATAAAAGAGTTTGGTGTAGCACTCAAACCTTTCAGCTCAGAACAGCATAATTCACTGCTGTTGTGATGTCACAAAAACCACTGCGTCTGCTTTACCTCTCCACCGATACGCTATACAGTGCTTTGGCCCCGCCCATCATAACTTAAGGCAGTGTTTCAGTCCAGACTGCTTTCTTAACAATACAGGGCAGCCAATCAGAACGAAGCACTTTTACATATATCAGTCTTAAAGGCACAGTAACAGCAGCAGCTCGTGTAAAGGACGCAGACCGGTCGGAGAAATAAAGAACACGTGTCCTTTAATATAATATATCATACAGTCTGCAGTGCAGTCTGTATATATACCTACAGGGCAGTGAACCGTCTGGACCGTGTGGAACAGGGGTCAGTAATAGGCGGACCGCGGTCCAGATCCGGACCCAGACGTTGTCCAGATTCGGACCCAAACCAGTAAACCACTGAGAATTATTCAATTCTGACTGTGTTTATTTTAAGAGGCGGAGCTTTTCTAGTCTTTACGATATACGGGCTTTACAGCGCAGTGAACTCACAGACCAATCACGTGCGAGTCAGAGAGAATAAGAAGCTCTAAAAACAGAAAAGTGAACAGAGAGAACTGAGTGTTTATCAGGAACGGTTCTGGAATGGACCTGCTCATCTAGTTCTGGAGAACACCGCTCTGTACAACCAACATGTTCACTAGTGAAGCTGAAGAACCACCTTTATTTACTTTCTCTATAAATAAACACTTTAAGATGAACTTTTTCATAAACGTGTTCTGTTTGTTTAATGTAGCTCTTGTTTTTATTGAAGTGAGTAAAATATTTATTATTAGTTTATAAATAATGAATTCAGTATTTAAACAGTAAATATACTGAAATATACTGAACGGTATGTGTGGTGTGTTGGTGTTTCAGTAGCTGATGGTATGAGATGTTGATACTAGACTACTTCAGTAAACAGGATACACCACTGAATCAGAACACACGCTACGTGCACACTCAAACAGCAGCCGCACACGACAACAACACGTACACACAATCAGCCTTACACAACCTTTACTCCCCCAAAACACACGTACCTGCACACATCTCGACTACACCGTCACCGCAGAGAGGAACACGTTCTTCAGCAGAGAGTAGAACTCTCAGAGAGAGTGAACAGAGACATCCACACTTTCACTTTCACTCTCAGAGCCTTACAGGAAACGTAGAGTGAACGCACGTCCTTACACGAACATATACGCTGCTTTTGTTTACAGACCACATCACTGACCCCAGTATTGACCCCATCACTGACCCCAGTACTGACCCCATCACTGACCCCAGTACTCACCCCATCACTGACCCCAGTACTGCTACAGCCTACACTAGTCCTTCTAATACCTTAAAAGGCCAACATCAGAGAAAACTGAATTTTACACACTCTCAGTTTGATACGAGCGCTGCGCTCTCTCCAGTCCGTATACACAAACTCATGCAACCATTTCCCATTACTGGTGTTTTTGTGATGTCACTAACACAAGCAGACCTAATGATCCTGGGTTGCTAGGCACTTAATACATATTATTATATAAAAAAAAACTATTATATCCAGACAGGAAGCTTTTATTTACTCATTAAACACTTTATTATTAAATATTATTAAATATTAATTTGTATTAATAGAGTAAGTAGATCTTTTACACTTTATTATTAAATATTAAACAGTATTAATAGAGTAAGTAGAGCTTTTACACTTTATTATTAAATATTAATCAGTATCAATAGAGTAAGTAGTGCTTTTACACTTTATTATTAAATATTAATCAGTATTAATAGAATAAGTAGAGATTTTACACTTTATTATTAAATATTAATCAGTATTAATAGAATAAGTAGAGCTTTTACACTTTATTATTAAATATTAATCAGTATTAATAGAGTAAGTAGAGATTTTACACTTTATTATTAAATATTAATCAGTATTAATAGAATAAGTAGAGCTTTTACACTTTATTATTAAATATTAATCAGTATCAATAGAGTAAGTAGTGCTTTTACACTTTACTATTAAATATTAATTTGTATTAATAAAGTAGAGCTTTTACACTTTATTATTAAATATTAATCAGTATTAATATAGTAAGTAGAACTTTTACACTTTATTATTAAATATTAATCAGTATTAATAGAGTAAGTAGTGTTTTTCATACGTCAGTGTGTTTATTTAACTCTTTCCAAGCTTCTCCTAAACAACCCAGTATTATTATCAGTTCTGATCTAATACCTGCTTTAACTGCTCAGTACTTCATTAAACTAAATCAAGAACTGAACACATTCATACAATGTCTGGGGCGTCCAGGAGAAATCTGGAACCTAACTTTGTTCTTCAAACTGGATCAAGATCTGATCTACTTCTCTCACAATAACATATTCATGTTACTTTGTATTGTATGTCTGATTATTTACACCTGTTCTAATCAGATATGCTGTTCTTGCTGGTGATCAGACACTTACTGATCAGATACACACTTCAATCAGTTTACAAAGAAGTTAGAACACAATCAATGCATTTATTGATTTATTGATACTAGGAGAACATATCAGATGTAGAAAGGGAGATGTTGTTTTGATGTTTGCTGAAAGGGAAGAGCATTAGACTGCAGTGCTGCTGTTATCAGACACCTCTCTAAACCCAGCTACACTAGTGAGCGTCCTGTATCACACTCACACAGTTTAACATTCCGAGCTCTGCTGATGTTCTAGCTGTACAGAAGAGAACTTCCTTCACTGGGAACCGTCACAGCCGCGTCTCTGTACGGTATCAGCACCAGCAGCAGGTCAGATCCACCACTAGTGCTTCAGGACGGCAAGACAAACAAAAAGAATCACGATGATCACCACACACAGACCGATGACCACAGCAGCGACCAGAGTTCTCCGCATGTCCTGCTGAGGCTGCAAAAATAAATAAATAAAGAAAAGAAAAGAGTGAGACGCGCAAAACAGGAAACACTACACAACAGCCACACAGTGAGCCCAGTCTGAACCGGCGTGCGTCTGAGGGTCTGCCTGAGACCACCAGCGCTCGTAATCAACTGAATCAGATCATTTTACAGGACACTGTCCGCTCACTACACGTCTTCTGCTGGGCCGCTAATTAGGAAGAAGTTAAATGAAGAAGTTTGTTTACAGCTCGTTTGTTCTGTACAGGTACGTGTTCTCGGGTCGACAGGTGGAGGAGCTGGTTTAAAGGGGGGAGAAGTGTAGAGAGTGCTCTGGGCTGTCAGGTGTGACTGTGAGGGGCCCATCCCTGGCTCTCAAGGTGTGGTGACACCAGGTTGTCATTCCAATCAATCATCAGCTGGATGAAGACGGAGCGACTGGATTAACCTGTTACCTGCCGCTGTTTTCCAAACAGAACGTTATGAACTTCTATCTTCTTGTAAAGCCAGTTAGAACCAGTTTGAACCAGTTTGAAACCTACCCGTGCAGCAGCTGACGCTCCTTTAGAGATCAGGTGATCAGTGACTTCCTTCAGTGCTCGGTCGTTACGCTCACATCTCAGCAGACCATGATCTTCATGGAACAGACAGTCCACAGTGAACACTCCACTCCTGTCCACACTCTGTCCACTGTCCGGAGCAACAAAGTACGGATCAAACGTGTGATGGAGAACCACCAGAACCACAGGCTGGGACACTGAGAGAGAGAGAGAGAGAGAGAGAGAGAGAGAGAGAGAGAGAGAGAGAGAAAGACAGAAAGAGAGAGAAAGTATATTTACCTGCTAGTGATCTACTATTTGCTCAGTCAGCACGAGATCAGTGTGTTTAACACAGGTGTGGTTGGTCTTAGATCCAGTAAGAACTGTTCACAGTGGTTCTGGATACAGTCAGAGCTGTTCACAGTGGTTCTAGATACAGTCAGAGCTGTTCACAGTGGTTCTAGATACAGTCAGAGCTGTTCACAGTGGTTCTGGATACAGTCAGAGCTGTTCACAGTGGTTCTAGATACAGTCAGAGCTGTTCACAGTGGTGGTGAATGGAACCAGACGTCCACCTCTAAAAGCTCTTCACAGAAAGTTCTTACAGTAGATGTTATAAATACACTGTCTGATTCTGAGACGCTGTTTATGATAGTTTAGAGAAGATCTCAGTCTTAAACTCCATTCATGGTGGAGGGATACATGCAGGACGCTGTGAGGTTCAAATAGTCCTAGTATAGCTTCACTGGTGGGTTTCATAGTGAATACAGTGTGTGTTTCTATGCAGTAAACATGGAGACGTCTGGTTACCATCACCAGTGTAACTGGACTTTGAGCTCCAGATGGTTGTATGTAGTGTTTCTTATGTGCTGGTTAAGATTCAGAAGGTCCTACAGGGTTAAGCAGACATAAGCAGCTCCTCTCCCACAGCTACATCTGGAGATACAGTTAATTTAAGTGCGCAGCAAAGGAAAGAATTTTTTTTAACCTGCTGCCATGGTTACGACCTCATCAGTACTCAAATTAAGGAACTTACTTTGTGGAATTCTCTGAAGAGCAGCATTAATGTCCGTTCCGGCTCGAGACTCAACGGCAACAAAAGCAATGATGATGCTGCCCTCCTCCTCTGAGCACACCTCTCGCAGGAGAAGACGTTCTCTTAGCCGGTCCATGAAGTTCAGATGGGACAAAAACGTTTTCCCAAAAACCATCATGAAGAATTTCACCACTGCTTCTGAGGAGGCAAGACAGAATCTGATTAGAGGAGGTTAGCTACTGGCAGGAGGAGAAGCGGGGTAGGTAAGCTGGTTAAGGTGGAGAGTTAAGGTGGAGACAGCTAGTTAATGTTAGCAATCTTTGCTATAGCTAGGTAGCACATAAAAACTGTTAACAGCTGAAACATGAAGATTTTAATAAGAAACTTCCTAAAAACCCACAGTTTATCAACAGTATCCAGAAAGAACCAGTTTATTTTTTAGCCGTCTTGCTAACGTTAGCTAGATTAGCTTACGTTAGAGTCCAGTAACGCTGAACATTTTCTTTATTGGTATAAAATTATAATTATAGTCTAAAACAGCTGGGCCGCCACAGAACCCTTTACCGTGGTTTAATACGATCACCTGACCCAAAGCAGGAGTCGGAGGAATTCCAGAAGACAGTTTTCCACAATTCTGCATAATTGAGTGTTTACGTAAACAGAGATAAACACATAAACAGAGATAAACACGTAAACAGAGATAAACACGTACACAGAGATAAACACGTAAACAGAGATAAACACGTACACAGAGATAAACACGTACACAGAGATAAACACGTACACAGAGATAAACACGTAAACAGAGATGAACACGTAAACAGAGATAAACACGTAAACAGAGATAAACACGTAAACAGAGATAAACACGTACACAGAGATAAACACGTACACAGAGATAAACACGTAAACAGAGATAAACACGTAAACAGAGATAAACACGTACACAGAGATAAACACGTAAACAGAGATAAACACGTAAACAGAGATAAACACGTACACAGAGATAAACACGTAAACAGAGATAAACACGTACACAGAGATAAACACGTACACAGAAATAAACACGTAAACAGAGATAAACACGTAAACAGAGATAAACACGTACACAGAGATAAACACGTACACAGAGATGAACACGTAAACAGAGATGAACACGTAAACAGAGATAAACACGTACACAGAGATAAACACGTACACAGAGATAAACACGTAAACAGAGATAAACACGTAAACAGAGATAAACACGTACACAGAGATAAACACGTAAACAGAGATAAACACGTAAACAGAGATGAACACATACACAGAGATAAACACGTAAACAGAGATAAACACGTACACAGAGATAAACACGTAAACAGAGATAAACACGTACACAGAGATAAACACGTAAACAGAGATAAACACGTAAACAGAGATAAACACGTACACAGAGATGAACACGTAAACAGAGATAAACACGTAAACAGAGATAAACACGTACACAGAGATAAACACGTAAACAGAGATAAACACGTACACAGAGATAAACACGTAAACAGAGATAAACACGTAAACAGAGATAAACACGTACACAGAGATAAACACGTAAACAGAGATAAACACGTAAACAGAGATAAACACGTACACAGAGATAAACACGTACACAGAGATAAACACGTAAACAGAGATAAACACGTACACAGAGATAAACACGTACACAGAGATAAACACGTAAACAGAGATAAACACGTACACAGAGATAAACACGTAAACAGAGATAAACACGTAAACAGAGATGAACACGTACACAGAGATGAACACGTAAACAGAGATGAACACGTACACAGAGATGAACACGTAAACAGAGATGAACACATACACAGAGATAAACACGTAAACAGAGATAAACACGTACACAGAGATAAACACGTAAACAGAGATGAACACGTAAACAGAGATAAACACGTAAACAGAGATAAACACGTAAACAGAGATGAACACGTAAACAGAGATGAACACGTACACAGAGATGAACACGTACACAGAGATAAACACGTAAACAGAGATAAACACGTACACAGAGTTAAACACGTAAACAGAAATAAACACGTAAACAGAGATAAACACGTAAACAGAAATAAACACGTAAACAGAGATAAACACGTAAACAGAGATAAACACGTAAACAGAGATGAACACGTACACAGAGATAAACACGTAAACAGAGATAAACACGTACACAGAGATAAACACGTAAACAGAGATAAACACATAAACAGAGATAAACACGTAAACAGAGATAAACACGTACACAGAGATAAACACGTACACAGAGATAAACACGTAAACAGAGATAAACACGTACACAGAGATAAACACGTAAACAGAGATAAACACGTAAACAGAGATAAACACGTACACAGAGATAAACACGTAAACCGAGATAAACACGTAAACAGAAATAAACACGTAAACAGAGATAAACACGTAAACAGAGATAAATACGTACACAGAGATAAACACGTAAACAGAAATAAACACGTAAACAGAGATAAACACGTAAACAGAGATAAACACGTACACAGAGATAAACACGTACACAGAGATGAACACGTAAACAGAAATAAACACGTAAAAAGAGATAAACACGTAAACAGAAATAAACACGTAAACAGAGATAAACACATACACAGAGATAAACACGTAAACAGAGATAAACACGTAAACAGAAATAAACACGTTAACAGAGAGACTCAGAGTGGATCTGGCGTGAACTGGTTCAGATAGCAAATAGTTAAAATGACAATAAAGGTTTTGGCCAGCAGGGGGGTTCGTGTGCACATGAAGCTTTGAGTAAGGAACGTTTGCTTGAAGCAGATGAAGTGATCTTCAACGCTTCAGGAGGCTTCATCTGATCATCACTAGCGTCTAATGAGAAGTAAGTCTGATAGTTAGCAAATATAACTTACTCTCATTAGACGCCACCGCGGCTCCGCGTGGTTCTGTTTACATTGCGTCCCCGTATGTGGCCCCACGTCCTTTAAGTGTCCTCAGAAACACCTGGGTTGTGTAGAGGACGGTCTTGCAGCGTGTTTGTTAAATGCAGTGCTGTGTTGCTGTTTTGATTAAAGTGTTTTCTGTTTGCAGAATTTAAATTGTGTTGGATCTTCTTTCATTCAGCACATAAGAGTTAACACTCACACACACACACACACACACACACACACACACACACACACACACACACACAGATACACACACACACACACACACACACACACACACACACACACACACCCCAACCCCACCCCCACCCAAACGTCTACATCCGTCTGGGGTTCTACTGTGACAGTGAAAGAGAAAGTATAGCTGTTACAGGATCTCTCCATATATAATGTGAACAGGTAGTTGGGACAATTCTGTCCTCACAGAATATATCTGGACAAGTTCGTACCGTCCAGATACAAACCTGGACCCGAACAGAACCCCAGGTTCCTCAGTGTCTTACAGGCAAGTCCACAACAACAGCAAACATTAAGAAGGTCACACCTGTCACCTGTCGATCTTCACCTGCCTGTAAGAGAAACCTTCTCACCGCGCTGGAGAGGATTCACCTACCCGGACTCATGCTGGCGGACTCCGGGCTCTGCGGGCTCTGCAGTCGGGCTGTTTCTCTCCGGACCGGTAGACTCTCTCTGTGCGAGTGCGTTCTGTCCCACCCGTTTTCAGACAAGTCCCGCCCCCCAAGTCCTATTGGCGGACTGCCTGTTAAGATGCGCTCACAGCCAATCACAGAGCTTGTTGCCAAAAAACGGGTAGAAAAATACTTTTAATCCGGAACATATTATAGCTTTATATTCTTTTTAAAGTTTATATTCATGCTTTGTTATACATACATATACATATATACATAAACATATACACATATACATAAACATATACATATATATATACATAAACATATACATATATATATACATAAACATATACATATATACATAAACATATACACATATACATAAACATATACATATATATATATACATAAACATATACATATATATACATAAACATATACATATATATACACATAAACACATACATATATACATAAACATAAACATATACATATATGCATAAACATATACATATATACATAAACATAAACATATATACATAAACATATACATATATATATACATAAACATATACATATATACACATAAACATATACATATATATACATAAACATATATACATAAACATATACATATATATACATAAACATATACATATATACATAAACATAAACATATATACATAAACATACACATATATATACATAAACATATACATATATATATACATATATATATATATATATACATAAACCTATACATATATATATACATATACATATATATATACATATATATATACATAAACATATACATATATATATATGAACATATATATATATATATATGAACATATATATATATATATATATATATATATATATATATATATATATATAAACATATACATATATGTATACATAAAAATAAACATATATATATATATATATATATATATATATATATATATATATATATATATATATACATAAACAAACATGCTTAGCCCCCTTCTGTACACGCTCTTCACATACGACTGCGTGGCCTCCCAGAACAACACCAGCATCATCAAATTTGCTGATGATACTACAGTCATTGGACTGATCACTGGTGGGGAAGAGACAGCGTACAGGAAGGAGGTGGCTGAGCTGGTGGCCTGGTGTCATGACAACAATCTTTCCTTGAATGCAGACAAGACCAAGGAAATGATTGTTGATCCAAGGAGGAAGCGAGAGCTACACACACCCCTGTACATAGACTGAGGTGGAGAGGGTGAAAACCTTTAAGTTCCTTGGCATTCACATCAGTGAGGATCTCAGCTGGTCCCACAACACTCAGATCATCATCAGGAAGTCCCAGCAGAGACTGTACTTTCTGAGAAGGCTGAGAAAATTTGGTATGCCAGCCAAAATTCTCAGCACCTTCTACAGGAGTATGATTGAGAGTGTTCTTACCAGCTCCATCATCGTCTGGTATGGAAACTCTACTGCTCAGGACAGAAAGGCTCTCCAGCGTGTGATGAAAACTGCACAGTCCATCTCAGGAGCAGCCTTCCCCTCACTGCAGAACATCTACCACACCAGGGTCACCTGGAGGGCCCACAACGTAATCAGGGACAGTACACACCCCCAGCACACACTCTTCACACGTTTACCTTCAGGCAGACGTTACAGGAGTGTGAAGTCCAGGACCACAAGACTGACAAACAGTTTTTACTCACAGGCCATCAGGCTTCTGAACACCTCACGCACTACCTCTCCAACCTCTCCTACCTGAACGGGTTTTAACTGGTCTGATTTAAACTGCACCTTACACTCACTGTACTGTCAGAATACTGTTTACATTCACTGTACTGTCAGAATACTGTTTACATTCACTGTACTGTCAGAATACTGTTTACACTCACTGTACTGTCAAAATACTGTTTACACTCACTGTACTGTCAAAATACTGTTTACATTCACTGTACTGTCGGATTACTGTTTACATTCACTGTACTGTCAAAATACTGTTTATATTCACTGTACTGTCAGATTACTGTTTACACTCACTGTACTGTCAGAATACTGTTTACACTCACTGTACTTTCAGAATACTGTTTAAATTCACTGTACTGTCAGAATACTGTTTACATTCACTGTACTGTCAGATTACTGTTTACACTCACTGTACAGTCAGATTACTGTTTACACTCACTGTACTGTCAGAATACTGTTTACATTCACTGTACAGTCAGAATACTGTTTACACTCACTGTACAGTCAGAATACTGTTTACATTCACTGTACTGTCAGATTACTGTTTACACTCACTGTACAGTCAGAATACTGTTTACACTCACTGTACTGTCAGAATACTGTTTACATTCACTGTACAGTCAGAATACTGTTTACACTCACTGTACTGTCAGAATACTGTTTACATTCACTGTACAGTCAGATTACTGTTTACAGTCACTGTACTGTCAGAATACTGTTTACATTCACTGTACAGTCAGATTACTGTTTACACTCACTGTATTGTCAGAATACTGTTTACATTCACTGTACTGTCAGATTACTGTTTACACTCACTGTACTGTCAGATTACTGTTTACACTCACTGTATTGTCAGAATACTGTTTACATTCACTGTACAGTCAGATTACTGTTTACATTCACTGTACTGTCAGATTACTGTTTACATTCACTGTACTGTCAGAATACTGTTTACATTCACTGTACTGTCAGATTAGTGTTTACATTCACTGTACAGTCAGATTACTGTTTACACTCACTGTACTGTCAGAATACTGTTTACATTCACTGTACAGTCAGATTACTGTTTACACTCACTGTACTGTCAGAATACCGTTTACATTCACTGTACAGTCAGATTACCGTTTACATTCAGTGTACTGTCAGATTACTGTTTACACTCACCGTACTTTCAGAATACTGTTCACATTCACTGTACAGTCAGAATACTGTTTACACTCACTGTACTGTCAGAATACTGTTTACATTCACTGTACTGTCAGAATACTGTTACACTCACTGTACTGTCAGAATACTGTTTACATTCACTGTACTGTCAGAATACTGTTTACATTCACTGTACAGTCAGAATACTGTTACACTCACTGTACTGTCAGAATACTGTTTACATTCACTGTACAGTCAGAATACTGTTACACTCACTGTACTGTCAGATTACTGTTTACATTCACTGTACAATCAGAATACTGTTTACACTCACTGTACAGTCAGATTACTGTTTACATTCACTGTACAGTCAGAATACTGTTTACACTCACTGTACAGTCAGATTACTGTTTACATTCACTGTACAGTCAGAATACTGTTTACATTCACTGTACTGTCAGATTACTGTTTACACTCACTGTACTGTCAGATTACTGTTTACATTCACTGTACTGTCAGATTACTGTTTACACTCACTGTATTGTCAGAATACTGTTTACATTCACTGTACAGTCAGATTACTGTTTACACTCACTGTACTGTCAGAATACTGTTTACATTCACTGTACTGTCAGATTACTGTTTACACTCACTGTACTGTCAGATTACTGTTTACATTCACTGTACTGTCAGAATACTGTTTACATTCACTGTACTGTCAGATTACTGTTTACATTCACTGTACAGTCAGATTACTGTTTACACTCACTGTACTGTCAGAATACTGTTTACATTCACTGTACAGTCAGATTACTGTTTACATTCAGTGTACTGTCAGAATACTGTTTACACTCACTGTACTGTCAGAATACCGTTTACATTCACTGTACAGTCAGATTACCGTTTACATTCAGTGTACTGTCAGATTACTGTTTACACTCACCGTACTTTCAGAATACTGTTCACATTCACTGTACAGTCAGAATACTGTTTACACTCAATGTACTGTCAGAATACTGTTTACATTCACTGTACTGTCAGAATACTGTTACACTCACTGTACTGTCAGAATACTGTTTACATTCACTGTACTGTCAGAATACTGTTTACATTCACTGTACAGTCAGAATACTGTTACACTCACTGTACTGTCAGAATACTGTTTACATTCACTGTACAGTCAGAATACTGTTACACTCACTGTACTGTCAGATTACTGTTTACATTCACTGTACAGTCAGAATACTGTTACACTCACTGTACTGTCAGATTACTGTTTACATTCACTGTACAGTCAGAATACTGTTTACACTCACTGTACAGTCAGATTACTGTTTACATTCACTGTACAGTCAGAATACTGTTTACATTCACTGTACTGTCAGAATACTGTTTACATTCACTGTACTGTCAGATTACTGTTTACATTCACTGTACTGTCAGAATACTGTTTACACTCACTGTACAGTCAGATTACTGTTTACATTCACTGTACTGTCAGAATACTGTTTACATTCACTGTACTGTCAGATTACTGTTTACACTCACTGTACTGTCAGAATACTGTTTACACTCACTGTACAGTCAGAATACTGTTTACACTCACTGTACTGTCAGAATACTGTTTACATTCACTGTATAGTCAGATTACTGTTTACATTCACTGTACTGTCAGAATACTGTTTACATTCACTGTACAGTCAGATTACTGTTTACATTCACTGTACTGTCAGAATACTGTTTACACTCACTGTACTGTCAGAATACTGTTACACTCACTGTACTGTCAGAATACTGTTTACATTCACTGTACTGTCAGATTACTGTTTACACTCACTGTACTGTCAGAATACTGTTTACACTCACTGTACTGTCAGAATACTGTTTACATTCACTGTACTGTCAGAATACTGTTTACATTCACTGTACTGTCAGATTACTGTTTACATTCACTGTACTGTCAGAATACTGTTACACTCACTGTACTGTCAGAATACTGTTTACATTCACTGTACTGTCAGATTACTGTTTACATTCACTGTACTGTCAGAATACTGTTACACTCACTGTACTGTCAGAATACTGTTTACATTCACTGTACTGTCAGAATACTGTTTACATTCACTGTACTGTCAGATTACTGTTTACACTCACTGTACTGTCAGAATACTGTTTACACTCACTGTACAGTCAGATTACTGTTTACACTCACTGTACTGTCAGAATACTGTTTACATTCACTGTACAGTCAGATTACTGTTTACATTCACTGTACTGTCAGAATACTGTTTACATTCACTGTACAGTCAGATTACTGTTTACATTCACTGTACTGTCAGAATACTGTTTACATTCACTGTACTGTCAGATTACTGTTTACACTCACTGTACTGTCAGAATACTGTTACACTCACTGTACTGTCAGAATACTGTTTACACTCACTGTACAGTCAGAATACTGTTTACATTCACTGTACTGTCAGATTACTGTTTACATTCACTGTACTGTCAGAATACTGTTACACTCACTGTACTGTCAGAATACTGTTTACATTCACTGTACTGTCAGAATACTGTTTACACTCACTGTACTGTCAGATTACTGTTTACATTCACTGTACTGTCAGAATACTGTTTACATTCACTGTACTTTCAGAATACTGTTTACATTCACTGTACAGTCAGAATACTGTTTACATTCACTGTACTGTCAGAATACTGTTTACATTCACTGTACTGTCAGATTACTGTTTACACTCACTGTACTGTCAGAATACTGTTACACTCACTGTACTGTCAGAATACTGTTTACACTCACTGTACAGTCAGAATACTGTTTACATTCACTGTACTGTCAGATTACTGTTTACATTCACTGTACTGTCAGAATACTGTTACACTCACTGTACTGTCAGAATACTGTTTACATTCACTGTACTGTCAGAATACTGTTTACACTCACTGTACTGTCAGATTACTGTTTACATTCACTGTACTGTCAGAATACTGTTTACATTCACTGTACTTTCAGAATACTGTTTACATTCACTGTACAGTCAGAATACTGTTTACATTCACTGTACTGTCAGATTACTGTTTACATTCACTGTACTGTCAGATTACTGTTTACATTCACTGTACTTTCAGAATACTGTTTACATTCACTGCACTGTCAGAATACTGTTTACACTCACTGTACTGTCAGATTACTGTTTACATTCACTGTACTGTCAGAATACTGTTTACATTCACTGTAATTTCAGAATACTGTTTACATTCACTGCACTGTCAGATTACTGTTTACACTCACTGTACAGTCAGAATACTGTTTACACTCACTGTACAGTCAGATTACTGTTTACACTCACTGTACAGTCAGAATACTGTTTACACTCACTGTACTGTCAGATTACTGTTTACATTCACTGTACAGTCAGATTACTGTTTACACTCACTGTACAGTCAGAATACTGTTTACACTCACTGTACAGTCAGATTACTGTTTACATTCACTGTACAGTCACAATACTGTTTACATTCTCTACTCACACAAACATTATTGTTTACATTTGTTTCTGTAACTTGCACTTTATGGCTGCTGCTCTTCATACTTGCACATAAAAGCACAAATAACTTTTATTTTTTATTCTTTAACTATAAAATACTTTTATCTACTTCAACTTATAT
>CM038728.1:36002086-36004586 GCA_021613375.1 Megaleporinus macrocephalus | reverse complement strand
GACAAACAAGCTATCAGACGTCTTTTGACTCAGACTGATCTGATCTGATATAATCTGATGCAGTAACGGAGAGGTCTTTAATGAAGGCAGTGGTCAGAACCATGTCTGAGATGATTAAAGGGCTCATATCAGGAAAGCTGAGCTCCATTAATTGTTTTAATGATGTCACAATCAGTGCATTTACATACACCCACCTTTTCAGCAGTTTAGCCCCGCCCACTCACACTCAGGCAACACTGGCTGTGTTTAAAATGTCAGCAAGTCGTCCAGTCCTGTCCTGTCCAGTCTTTATGGGGCCAGTCACGATCATCAAACGTTAGCTGACTATTAATTTTTATTTAAATAGTTATTTCAATAATTATAATTAACTATTTAATAGTTTATACTGCACTACACGCCAGGCGTGGCTAAATTAGCTTGTTTGTTGGCTGCGTGTGATTAATATCTGACTGTAGGGTGAGAGTGATACACTACACTACTGGAGCTACACAGCTCATACTCTAATAATCCCATAATACTCTGTGGAACACACTGCCTTGAATAGAGGCAGCACAGGCAGCAAGACAGCTGCCTTCAGTTTCAGAGGCAGTGATAAAGTCTCAATTCAGACTGCAAACAGGCCCCGTACAGGGCAGCCAATCAGAACGCAGCTCAGTCTTAAAGGTGCAGTACACACACAGTCAGTCTGATCTCCAGAGATAAAGAGAGGAATGAGTTTCTGGTGTGTCGTTCCTGCGAGAGGAGCTCAGGAAAATAAAATACAGGAGAAATCTGGGACATGAGCACTGAACTGTCTGATCTCTACCACAGAACAACCTGCTGTGTACGGTTCCTTAAAGAACCTACTAAAAACGGGTTCTGCTGTTGTTTTACATAACATATATAGCAGGGTTTCTCACCCCGAGGGCCACCAGGAGACTTTGAGGCACCCTCTAGTGGTCTGTGGGCCAGTAACATCATTGAAAGTCATAAAGACTAATAAAAATAAATCAAAAATCAATTAAAAACAATCAAAAATCCTTTAAAAATCAATTAAAATCAATAAAAATTAATAAAAAATAAATTACAAATCAATTAAAGTCAATTCAAAATCAATTAAAAATCAAAGGCTCAAATGCTTTCAAACTAGAACCAGTAAACCATCAGTTAGAGAGAACACATCTCTGGAGACTTTACCAGATACAGGCTGTCACGGCAACACAATCTATAAAGTAATAAAGACAATAAGTGTTTGATCATGCGTCTCATAGAGCACAGGACATTTCTCTCACACCAAACTCAACTGATGAACCGAACACAGAGACGCTGGGTTCCTCTGGGCTGCTGAGGTGTGTATTAGACAGGTGGGTTTTGGGGGGAGAGCTCTTGATATATGGACCCTTTTTCCAGAGAGTGATTTTACAGGTGATCCTGTGTGGAACAGCACCATCTGCTGGTATCAAACTGTGGTGCAGTGCATTAAAGCCAACACTGTGTTCTGCACTGAGACACAGAGACACTGAGACACAGAGACACAAAGACACAGCGACACTGAGACAATAAGACACAGAGACACAGAGACACTGAGACACTGAGACACTGAGACTCAGTAGATGTTTTAGATTTTGCACCCTGTATGAAAAAACCTCTGTCTGTGTGTGTGTGTTACTGTGTGTGTGTGTGTGTGTGTGTGTGTTACTGTGTGTGTGTGTCTGTGTGTGTGTGTGTGTGTGTGTGTGTGTGTGTGTGTGTGTGTGTGTGTCTGTCTGTCTGTGTCTGTTACTGTGATTGTGTGTGTCTGTATGTGTGTGTTACTGTGTGTGTGTGTGTTACTGTGTGTGTTACTGTGTGTGTGTGTCGGTGTGTGTCTGTCTGTCTGTGTCTGTGTGTGTTACTGTGATTGTGTGTGTCTGTGTGTGTGTTACTGTGTGTGTGTGTTACTGTGTGTGTGTCTGTCTGTCTGTGTCTGTTTGTGTTACTGTGATTGTGTGTGTGTTACTGCGTTTGTGTGTGTGTTACTGTGTGTGTGTGTGTGTGTGTTACTGTGTGTGTGTGTGAATGTGTGTGTGTGTGTGTGTTACTGTATGTGTGTGTGTGTGTGTTACTGTGTGTGTGTCTGTGTCTGTGTGTGTATGGGGTGTGTGTGTGTTACTGTGTGTGAATGTGTGTGTGTGTGTGTGTGTGTGTTACTGTGTGTGTGTGTGGGGGGTGTGTGTGTGTGTGTGCCTGTCTCTATGTCTGTGTGCGTGTGTTACTGTGTCTGTGTATGTTACTGTGTGTGTGTCTGTGTGTGTGTGTGTGTGTGTGTGTTACTGTGATTGTGTGTGTGTTACTGTGTGTGTGTGCGTGTTACTGTGTGTGTGTTTGTGTGTTACTGTGTGTGTGTGTTACTGTGTGTGTGTGTGTGTGTGTGTGTGTGAATGTATGTGTATGTATGTGTATGTATGTATGTGTGTGTGTGTGTGTGTGTGTTACTGTGTGTGTGTGTGTGTGTTACTGTGTGTGTGTTACTGTGTGTGTG
>CM038728.1:35989586-35994586 GCA_021613375.1 Megaleporinus macrocephalus | reverse complement strand
TACAGAACCTCCAGGAATAAACCATAACAAGGTTTTATGACTAGTTAAGACTGAGAACGTACTGATATGAGAATTCAGGGTAAATACTGAACTACTGATAATCTGAGACTGTTCATGTTGGACTGGGACTAAATGGACCTGGACCAGGTCTACAGGACAGGGTGTGTTTATTTGTAAACGCTGATAAAGGCAGTGAAATGAATAAAGTCAGTGGTGATGATTGATCTCAGCCTTGTTTTGTTTGTGAAGTTTTTGTGTTTCTTGGACCTTCAGACAGCAACTGAGGAGCTGTTTCTGTCACCGCGCTCCCTCTCCTGCGGCGCCTCTGCCTCTAATTTTTTAAGGCCTACAGAGCAGGTTTAAGTAGCCTACAAGTCGAGAATCAAGAATTTGAGTTGAGTCACGAGTCAGTTTAGTGTACTCTAAACATTCTGTTTATACTTGTACTTTTATAATTAATACTTACACTTAAATAATTAATACTTATAAATTTATAATTAATACTTAATACTTGTACTTTAATACTTTTACTTAAATAATTAATACTTATAAATTTATAATTAATACTCAATACTTGTACTTTAATACTTAATACTTATACTAAAATAATTAATACTTATACATTTATAATTAATACTCAATACTTGTACTTTTATACTTAATACTTGTACTTTAATATATAATACTTATACTGTGGGGGTCCAAACAACCCAACTAAACCTGAGCCGGCTGTAACGGCGTTCTCCACAGGCTGTAGGTGAGACTGAGAACAGGTGGGCGTTTACCTGAGCAGCAGTAAATCAGTGGGGGTCCAGGTGTGTTACCGTGATGTGGTTTTATTAAAACAGAGAGTCGGACGTGTTTACATCAATATCGTTACCGTCATTAACGCCATGGCTAAAATGGAAGCGCGGTATAGTTTCCATAACAACGTTCAGGGGTTAAAAATATATTCCAGTTCATCTTCACTCCCACCGGCAGCCGGAGGATCATATCTCTACCACAATTCCCGGCTCCGCCTGGCGCCCGGCGTTCCTCGGAATACTAAACACTCAGACACTACGCGCGCGTGTACAGGAAAACAACATGACGCGGGCCTGCTCCTGCCCGAACTGCGGCGTCCCACGATGCCTCAGTGTCCACAAGATGGCAGTGAAATGAAAGGTGGGCACAGGGGGTCCGAACTCAGGACTCGTAACTGAACGAATACATACGGGTGACGAAACGAAACAGTCAGACCAGGAGAATATGAAAGATCTTCTAAACCGTCTCCTCAAAGTGTGCTCCTGGAAACAGGCCCGTGTGTCGGTGAGGACGCGGCGCGACAGCAGCGTGACGGTTTCATAGATATCAGCTCCGTTTAGCGGGACTCGAGTCAGAACGATGCAAAAACAAACAAACAAACTAAATTCCATGAGTTAATGCCAAGCAACACCATGAGGCCTACTTATTACTTCATTATTAATAATATACACAGATTAGGAAATGGATCTCACCCCGTTTCACTCCGACTGTTCACTCCTCACTGCTCACTCAGAACCAGGACCGACCGCTGCAGAAATCGGGAGTGAAATCATCCCAAACAGGGAGCATATCTACAAACCTGAACCAACCTTTTAACAGTGTTAGTTCACCAACTTTCAAAATTTTCTTTATTTTAGTCATTCAGAGAAGTTCTATGTGGAACTCTTGGTTCTAGATCCAGTCAGAACTGTTTACAGTGGTTCTAGATACAGTTAGATCTGTTCACAGTGGAGGTGAATGGAATCAGACGTCCACCTCTAGAAGCTCCTCACAGAAAGTTCTTACAGTAGATGTTATAAATACACTGTCTGATTCTGAGACGCTGTTTATGATAGTTTAGAGAAGATCTCAGTCTTAAACTCCATTCATGGTGGAGGGATACATGCAGGACGCTGTGAGGTTCAAATAGTCCCCAAAGAAAACCTAGTATTTTCAGATCTTCCACATTTTACCATCAACATCCGATCCCAGCGTCCAACCTGTCTTGCTGTTAGGCCACAGTGCTGACCACTACACTAGCGTGCTGACCACTACACCAGCGTGCTGATCACTACACCGGCGTGCTGACCACTACACTAGCGTGCTGATCACTACACCGGCGTGCTGACCACTACACTAGCGTGCTGATCACTACACCGGCGTGCTGATCACTACACCGGCGTGCTGACCACTACACCGGCGTGCTGATCACTACACCAGCGTGCTGATCACTACACCAGCGTGCTGAGCACTACACCAGCGTGCTGAGCACTACACCTGCGTGCTGATCACTACACCGGCGTGCTGATCACTACACCGGCGTGCTGAGCACTACACCGGCGTGCTGATCACTACACCGGCGTGCTGATCACTACACCGGCGTGCTGATCACTACACCGGCGTGCTGAGCACTACACCAGCGTGCTGAGCACTACACCAGCGTGCTGAGCACTACACCTGCGTGCTGATCACTACACCGGCGTGCTGATCACTACACCGGCGTGCTGAGCACTACACCTGCGTGCTGATCACTACACCGGCGTGCTGATCACTACACCGGCGTGTTGATCACTACACCAGCGTGCTGACCACTACACCAGCGTGCTGATCACTACACCGGCGTGCTGAGCACTACACCAGCGTGCTGAGCACTACACCAGCGTGCTGAGCACTACACCAGCGTGCTGAGCACTACACCTGCGTGCTGATCACTACACCGGCGTGCTGATCACTACACCGGCGTGCTGACCACTACACCAGCGTGCTGATCACTACACCAGCGTGCCACATAATTTCACCATCAATACGACTGTATCTTTAAAAAAACCCAAATCCTTGTTTTCCAGTAATGTTTAATTAAAATGTGGCGATTTAAGCTCCGCCTCTAAACTTTTTAATGACATCACTGTGCATTGGTGGGCGGGGCACCTCCTGCCTCTGCAGAATGAGTCACTGTTGCTGTTTATATTTACTTTACTGAATACAGTGAATATTATTTTATTTATTTTATTGGAAATTAATTGATTTTTAAAAAGTAATAGCGACTGCTGAGCGACGACCTCACTCTCAAATGACTTTAAACTAATATAAATATCTCCAAGAATTAATTCTCATGACCGCCTGTGAGTCTCGAGAGATATTATTATTATTATTAGTATTATTATTATTATTAGTATTATTATTATTAGATATATTAACCAGGTTCAGGATGATTTCACTCGACCAAGCAGTTTTTGCAGTGAAGGACTCAGTGAAGGTTTCTCACCAGGTTCCTCTCCCTCCTTCTCTCTAAAGCCCCTGCAGACGCTGGGTTTCACTCTTCACTGCTAATTCATGACCAACGATAAAGAAATGCAGAAGAAAAATAATAATAATAATAACAATAATAATAGTAATAATAGTCTATGGAGCGCAGGCTCCGTTCCCTCTCCTCCTCCTCTCCTCCCTCCATCATTCAGAAGTCCATAGAGATGGACCTCTGGCCCTGGTCGGCCACGGCGGCGCTGTTACTGCGAGCGACGCTGCCGTGGTTGCGGATGCTGATGCTGCCGCAGCCGCTGCCGATGCTCCCCGTGGCCCCGCCCCTCACGTAAATCTCGCAGGGGATTTCCTCCATCACTCGATCCTCGATGACCTGCTCGGCGCACTCGTGAGTCTGTTTGTAGCCGTAGCAGCTCTTCTTGTAGCTGCCGGTGCCGCTGCCGCTGCTGCTGCTGTTGAAGGTCTTCATGGGCGGCGGAGGCTTGGAGAAGTCGTTGTGGTAGGACAGCTCCATGGAGCTCAGCGTGGAGCGGCTCTGCTTGGCGCTGGATGACGCCTGGGCGCCGCAGTGATGCTCGTGGACGCACCGGGAAACCGTGGAGGAACGGCGCAGCTTGTGGAAGCTCTCCAGTTCCTCAGAGAGCTCGGCCAGATCCGAGGACAGCTCCTTGTCCCGCAGGGAGAAGAGCTCGTAGTGCGGAGGGTCGAACACCTCCTGGAAGCCGGCCTTGTTGAAAACGGCTGGGCGCCGTGCCACCACCTTCTTACGGGGCTGCTTCATCTGCACCAGGATGGAGATGATGAGCAGCACCAGGACAATGCCGGAGGAGATGCCGATAACTGTGCCGTGGGTTTTGGTGATCTGGTGGAACAGACCCTTCGATTTCTTCTCTGTCAGACGAACACATTATCACAGGTCATACACAACTCACCACCATTCAACACACAATCATCACTTATCACACTAAACACCACAAACCATAGAGGCAGTAATCCACACACTCATTCTGACAGACTGTAATACACTACAGGAAGCGTAGGGGGCGACGGTGGTTCTGACAGACTGTAATACACTACAGGAAGCGTAGGGGGCGACGGTGGTTCTGACAGACTGTAATACACTACAGGAAGCGTAGGGGGCGACGGTGGTTCTGACAGACTGTAATACACTACAGGAAGCGTAGGGGGCGACGGTGGTTCTGACAGACTGTAATACACTACAGGAAGCGTAGGGGGCGCCGGTGGTTCTGACAGACTGTAATACACTACAGGAAGCGTAGGGGGCGCCGGTCATTCTGACAGACTGTAATACACTACAGGAAGCGTAGGGGGCGACGGTGGTTCTGACAGACTGTAATACACTACAGGAAGCGTAGGGGGCGACGGTGGTTCTGATAGACTGTAATACACTACAGGAAGCGTAGGGGGCGACGGTGGTTCTGACAGACTGTAATACACTACAGGAAGCGTAGGGGGCGACGGCGGTTCTGACAGACTGTAATACACTACAGGAAGCGTAGGGGGCGACGGCGGTTCTGACAGACTGTAATACACTACAGGAGGCGTAGGGGGAGACGGTGGTTCTGACAGACTGTAATACACTACAGGAAGCGTAGGGGGCGACGTTGGTTCTGACAGACTGTAATACACTACAGGAAGCGTAGGGGGCGACGGTGGTTCTGACAGACTGTAATACACTACAGGAAGCGTAGGGGGAGACGGTGGTTCTGACAGAC
>CM038728.1:35902086-35984586 GCA_021613375.1 Megaleporinus macrocephalus | reverse complement strand
GGAGAGAGAGTGAGTATAGTGAGAGTGTAAGGAGAGAGTGAGTATAGTGAGAGTGTAAGAAGAGAGAGTGAGTATAGTGAGAGTGTAAGGAGAGAGAGTGAGTATAGTGAGAGTGTAAGGAGAGAGTGAGTATAGTGAGAGTGTAAGGAGAGAGAGTGAGTATAGTGAAAGTGTAAGGAGAGAGTGAGTATAGTGAGAGTGTAAGGAGAGAGTGAGTATAGTGAGAGTGTAAGAAGAGAGAGTGAGTATAGTGAGAGTGTAAGGAGAGAGTGTGAGTATAGTGAGAGTGTAAGGAGAGAGTGAGTATAGTGAGAGTGTAAGAAGAGAGAGTGAGAGTATAGTGAGAGTGTAAGGAGAGAGTGAGTATAGTGAGAGTGTAAGGAGAGAGTGAGTATAGTGAGAGTGTAAGAGGAGAGAGTGAGTATAGTGAGAGTGTAAGGAGAGAGTGAGTATAGTGAGAGTGTAAGAAGAGAGAGTGAGTATAGTGAGAGTGTAAGAAGAGAGAGTGAGTATAGTGAGAGTGTAAGGAGAGAGAGTGAGTATAGTGAGAGTGTAAGAAGAGAGAGTGAGTATAGTGAGAGTGTAAGGAGAGAGTGAGTATAGTGAAAGTGTAAGGAGAGAGTGAGTATAGTGAGAGTGTAAGGAGAGAGTGAGTATAGTGAGAGTGTAAGAAGAGAGAGTGAGTATAGTGAGAGTGTAAGAAGAGAGAGTGAGTATAGTGAGAGTGTAAGGAGAGAGAGTGAGTATAGTGAGAGTGTAAGAGGAGAGAGTGAGTATAGTGAGAGTGTAAGGAGAGAGTGAGTATAGTGAGAGTGTAAGAAGAGAGAGTGAGTATAGTGAGAGTGTAAGAAGAGAGAGTGAGTATAGTGAGAGTGTAAGGAGAGAGAGTGAGTATAGTGAGAGTGTAAGAAGAGAGAGTGAGTATAGTGAGAGTGTAAGGAGAGAGTGAGTATAGTGAAAGTGTAAGGAGAGAGTGAGTATAGTGAGAGTGTAAGGAGAGAGTGAGTATAGTGAGAGTGTAAGAAGAGAGAGTGAGTATAGTGAGAGTGTAAGAAGAGAGAGTGAGTATAGTGAGAGTGTAAGGAGAGAGAGTGAGTATAGTGAGAGTGTAAGAGGAGAGAGTGAGTATAGTGAGAGTGTAAGGAGAGAGTGAGTATAGTGAGAGTGTAAGAAGAGAGAGTGAGTATAGTGAGAGTGTAAGAAGAGAGAGTGAGTATAGTGAGAGTGTAAGGAGAGAGAGTGAGTATAGTGAGAGTGTAAGAAGAGAGAGTGAGTATAGTGAGAGTGTAAGAGGAGAGAGTGAGTATAGTGAGAGTGTAAGGAGAGAGTGAGTATAGTGAGAGTGTAAGGAGAGAGAGTGAGTATAGTGAGAGTGTAAGAAGAGAGAGTGAGTATAGTGAGAGTGTAAGAGGAGAGAGTGAGTATAGTGAGAGTGTAAGGAGAGAGTGAGAGCTGCTCTGTTCGAGATCGTGTGTTGTTTGATTGATGAGGTTATAAATCCGGCTCGGCTCGTCAGCCTGTTTGTGAGCGGTGCGTTAGTCTGTCTCCATGGCGAAGGCCAGGCCGACGGAGTGCCGCGCTTTCAGACGCATTAGCATTCAGTCAGCCCCGCCCACTGACTCCGCCCCGCCCACTGACTCCGCCCCGCCCACTAACTCCGCCCCTCACTGCTCTGATTATCTGACCATTTAATTAAAATATTACAGACAATTACCCACAATCCTTTACACAGTCCTCAGACGCGCGGACCGCCCACCGCTGCCCCCCGGAGGAGGAACCCGTGACGGAAAACCTCGTTTAGCTCTTTTCATCGAGGCGGGATAAATATTCCCTTTTCCATTAAGCCTGACCAATCAGCACGGAGCACGCGGTGGGCTTATTTGAAGGCGGGGGGAGTAATGGCTGCTTTTGAACGACACTAGCTTTAATTAACTTTACACCTTTCCAAACAGACGCTGAGCGCCGCTCCGATCTGCTCGCGTTCCGATCTGCTCGCGTTCCGATCTGCTCGCCTTCCGTTCTGCTCGCGTTCCGATCTGCTCGCGTTCCGATCTGCTCGCGTTCCGATCTGCTCGCGTTCCCATCTGCTCGCGTTCCGGTCTGCTCGCGTTCCGATCTGCTCGCGTTCCGGTCTGCTCGCGTTCCGATCTGCTCGCCTTCCGATCTGCTCGCGTTCCGATCTGCTCGCCTTCCGATCTGCTCGCGTTCCGGTCTGCTCGCGTTCCGATCTGCTCACCTTCCCATCTGCTCGCGTAGCGTATTAGATTAACAACAGTTTAGTGGAATTGATGACTTTCCATTCTGAACCACCAAAATCACCAAAGACCCCAAAACACCATCTCATCACCGTTTCCTGAGTCTGGCTATTCAAAACATACTGGGTCTGTCTCAAAGTCAGACACCATCACCACCACTGTAAACACCATCACCACCACTGTAAACACCATCACCACCACTGTAAACACCATCACCACCACCACTGTAAACACCATCACCACCACCACTGTAAACACCATCACCACCACTGTAAACACCATCACCACCACTGTAAACACCATCACCACCACCACTGTAAACACCATCACCACCACCACTGTAAACACCATCACCACCACTGTAAACACCATCACTACCACTGTAAACACCATCACCACCACTGTAAACATCATCACCACCACCACTGTAAACACCATCACCAACCCTAACTATCACTAACCCATCACTAACCCTAACCCACCACTGTAAACACCATCACTACCACTGTAAACACCATCACCACCACTGTAAACACCATCACCACCACTGTAAACATCATCACCACCACCACTGTAAACACCATCACCACCACTGTAAACACCATCACCACCACTGTAAACACCATCACCAACCCTAACTATCACTAACCCATCACTAACCCTAACCCACCACTGTAAACACCATCACAAACACTGTAAACACCATCACAAACACTGTAAACATCATCACCACCACTGTAAACACTATCTAAACCATTCTCGGTTATACAGAAGCACTGGGTTTCTCTGCTGGTGTGGAAGCTGACGGCTGTGTTATGTGTGCTGAGAAGCCCGTCCTGCAGCAATAATCTTTAAGAGCTGCTTTAAATCATAAAGATCAACAACAGAACAGTAACCTGTACATACACAACCAGAGACACTCACTAAACAAACACACTGAATCAATATTTACAGCCTTTCAGCACATACGCACTCGAGGACAGAACTTCAGACCACTGCTGTAGAACATGCTGCCAGGATGAGCTGTGAGATGATTCAGACTGAATATCACTCAGAAGTCATATCAATGATGTATACAGTGACTCACTCACGCGTCAGGACACGCCAGAGACAAACAGTACCAGATAATAATTCTAACATATCATAAACGTTTTACTCTCGTTCCTGAAAAACAGCTCTGATCTCCGTTACCGTGTAACAGCAGGACTTCACTATGTACTACACTAATGTGTGTGTTAACAGCTTACACATCCTCTACCTTAATACACAACTACTGTTCATTTACCATTTAATTAAACATTGAATTAAATATTAAAACATTAAATAATAAGTGGCAATAAATCTAAATATGCACTAAAACGAGCAATTAAAGCCTGTAAGCACTAATTTACACCTAAATTAACATCAAGAATCTTAAAACTGTTCAATAATTATATTTCTGTCTAAACTTCTCAGACCCGCTGTAATCATCAGTGATTTTTTATTTTTATTGTCAAAACGTGTGTAGAATATAACAGAACTAATATCGGGGCATTTTTAGTACCAACACTGAGCGTCAGTTTCAGACTCAATAAAATCTCCAGCTATTATAAAAACTAAGAATTCTGAATTTATTGTTTTTATGCTCTGTGTTCAGCTACTGAGTTCATAGTTTATACATTCAAAACAATGACGATATGTAAATTATCCTGAAAACCATGGAAACCAACTCATCTATCTATTTCAACCCACCCACTCACACTGAGTACGGCACAATACAGCCAATCATAATCAAGCTCATTTACATATATGCATAGTTAAAGGGACGATTTACCATCACAGTGTAATACCAAGTCAGTAAAACCAGTTAACCCAGCGTTTGTGTGTGTGTATGTATGTGTGTGTATGTATGTGTTGTATTTGTATGTGTTGTGTATGTGTGTGTGTATGTATGTGTTGTATTTGTATGTGTTGTGTATGTGTGTGTATGTGTGTGTATGTGTTTATGTGTGTGTATGTATGTGTGTGTATGTGTGTGTATGTTTGTGTTGTATTTGTATGTGTTGTGTATGTGTGTGTCTGTGTTGTGTATGTGTGTGTATGTGTGTGTGTATGTGTGTATGTGTGTATGTATGTGTGTGTATGTGTGTGTATGTTTGTGTATGTGTGTGTGTATGTGTGTGTGTTGTGTATGTGTGTTTGTATGTGTTGTGTATGTGTGTGTCTGTGTTATGTATGTGTGTGTCTGTGTTGTGTGTGTGTGTTTGTATGTGTGTTTATATGTGTGTATGTGTGTGTGTGTGTGTATGTGTTGTGTATGTGTGTGTATGTGTTGTGTATGTATGTGTGTGTGTGTATGTGTTGTGTATGTGTGTGTATGTGTTGTGTATGTGTGTGTATGTGTTGTGTATGTGTTGTGTATGTGTGTGTATGTGTATTTGTATGTGTGTTTATGTGTGTGTTTATGTGTGTGTGTGTGTGTGTGTGTGTGTGTGTGTATATGTATATTGTGTATGTGTGTGTATGTGTGTGTGTGTGTGTATGTATATTGTGTATGTGTGTGTATGTGTGTGTGTGTGTGTATGTGTTATTGTTACTGGTTATACTGGTATAAAACCAGTGGCTATGTGTGTATGTGTTTGTATGTGTGTGTGTGTGTGTGTATGTGTGTATATGTATATTGTGTATGTGTGTGTGTGTGTATGTGTGTGTATGTGTTATTGTTACTGGTTATACTGGTATAAAACCAGTGGCTATGTGTGTATGTGTTTGTATGTGTGTGTGTGTGTGTGTGTGTATGTGTGTATATGTATATTGTGTATGTGTGTGTGTGTGTATGTGTGTGTATGTGTTATTGTTACTGGTTATACTGGTATAAAACCAGTGGCTATGTGTGTATGTGTTTGTATGTGTGTGTGTGTGTGTGTGTGTATGTGTGTATATGTATATTGTGTATGTGTGTGTGTGTATGTGTGTGTATGTGTTATTGTTACTGGTTATACTGGTATAAAACCAGTGGCTATGTGTGTATGTGTTTGTATGTGTGTGTGTGTATATGTATACTGTGTATGTGTGTGTATGTGTGTGTGTGTGTATGTGTGTGTGTGTGTGTGTGTATGTGTTATTGTTACTGGTTATACTGGTATAAAACCAGTGGCTGGTACTCACGATCTACGAAGGAGGTGAAGAGCATGCGGAAGCGGCTGAGCCGGCTGGTTTCGTCGGCCCACATGCGGACCACGCCTACACCGGTGTCCAGCATGACGTCGTTGGCCACGGTGCTGCAGAACTTGGCCTTCAGGTTCTCGATGGCGCTGCTGCCGTCATACACGGCAACGAAGTTCCTCTTGCACTCGTTGGAGTTCTCCATCTGGTACTCCAGGAAGCGCAGGTAAATCTGCAGACACGGGAACAACAGCGTTAGCCGAGCGGCGGCGCGGATCCCCTCCGGAGCGCCGGGTTTCAGGAGCGCCGGGTTTCAGGAGCAGCTGGAGGAACTTCTGAAGGTTTGATTTATGGCTCGAGAAACACGAGGTCATCTCTGACGCAGGCGGCGCTGAACTCTAAGAAGTGCAGAATCAGTGATGCTTTCAGTGAAACCTGGAGAACCCTCCGGAGAACACACGCTGCACATTTCATAGCGCGGAGGCGCAGGTGACCCCCATCCCATCACAAACCCCGCCTCCCCACCTCGCCGCCTCGCCTCTACTACATACGGTCTCTCTGGGAGGGTTTCTTCTGACGTGTTTTTCAGTGGTGTGTGTGTGTGTATGTGTAAGAGTGTGTGTGTGTGTGAGCCTGTGAGTGTGTGTGTGTGTGTGTGAGCCTGTGAGTGTGAGTGTGTGTGTGTGTGAGCCTGTGAGTGTGTGTGTATAAAATCCCCGGGCCGTCTTACATAACCCTCCAACACCCCCCAGTCTTATTCCTGCTAGTGCTGATTCTGCTCTTCAGCTATTTCTGCTTCATTGGTCTAATACCTGCTACGGCTGCACTGCTAATTCCGGCTCCCCTTCAAAAGTTTTGGGGGTCAGGGGGCCCTGCCGGTCCCCTGAGGGCTAATCAAGACCAGAAGACCGAGTGTTCGGGGATCCGGCTAAGCAGAATAGAGGGGGCGACTGGTGTCAGGCAGATGTGGAAGGTCACCTTGGACTGAGGAGGTGCTCGGATGGTCCAGATGCAGTCCAGAGCTTCTCCAACTTTAACCTTCTCCTCCTCGTCCACCTGGCTGGAGCGCACGAAGCCGTCCGAGCCGCTGACCTCAAATTGGCAGTCTGATTAACGGGGATGGAGCGAGACAGAAGATGAAAAGTCTTAGTAGGACGCGTTATAGATGCTAATAATAATAATAATAATAATAATAATAATAATAATAATAATAATAATATATACAGTATTGTGCAAAAAGTCAAAGGCCCCTCGTTTATTAATTATTATTAATAAAGAGTAAAAGATGAACTGATTCTCCAGAAGGAAATCATGATTTCTGTTTATTTCATATTTTATTTTAACAAAATATAAAAGCAAAAGTTCAGACAGCCTGCATGGTCAGTACCGTAACACCCACTCTGGCGTAAATCACAGCTTATAAACTCGGTTCATAGCAGCTGAGAGTCTTTTTTGGAGACTTTTTGTTTGTTCTTTCTCATAAAAGGTTCTAGTTCTTCGAGACTGATGGTCCATCCACAGATTTCTGGTGATGTTTTGGTCAGTAAACTGTGAGGACCACAGCGCAACCTTCAGTTTGCTCCTCCTGAGTTAGCCTACTGTGTATTTTGAGGTGTGTTTAGGATCATTATCCTCTTTTCATCAACACAGATGCTGTGATGTTCACCTCCAGAATTTGCTGGTACTTAACTGAGCTCGTTCTTCTCTCTACCAGTGAGATGTTCTCTGTACCACTGACTGCAGCACCAGCCAAAGCATGATGGATCCACCTCCATACTTAACAGGTGAAGAAGTTGTCGTCATGAAGTTCACTGCACACATATCTTCACTCACTACAGCCAGAAAGTTCTACTTTAACTTCATCAGTCCACACGACTGGTTTCCAAAACACTTCAGTCTTGTTTAGATGTTCATTTGGAAACTCCTCACTCTGAATGATGAAGATTTTCTTCTGTTGATTCTCTTTCATGCAGATGCAGGTGTGGAGAAGACTCTAATATATATATATATATATATATGTTTATAGATATAAAGATGTCTAGGAATAATTCTATACCTTTTATTCTATAGTTCTGATCTCTTCACACTTATTCACTAATATTAGTACTATTCATATAGTACACAGAAGACCTGGGAAGGTGTGTCCAAACTTTTGACTGACAGTGTAACTAAAATGACGATAAAGCCTCTTGAATCTTGAACTTTGTGTATTTTGGAGAATCAGTTCATCTCATACATTTAACCAATTCTGCCCAAAGATACCCGCATGCCACTGTTTATATACACATATATTTATAATAATATACTATATACTATAATCTAATCTAATATAGTATACTATCATAACATGCTCCACAATAATATAATATAATATAATATAATATAATATAATATAATATAATATAATATAATATAATATAATTAATATAATATAATATAATATAATATAATATACTATAATTTAATACAATATAATATAATATAATATAATTAATATAATATAATATAATATAAAACTCCACACAGACACAGTTTCACTCTGGAAGGCGCTCTCACTTCCACAGTAAGGATGTGTAATATAAACAGATAGAGGATCAGATAGAGGATCAGATAGAGGATCAGATAGAGGATCAGATAGAGGATCAGATAGAGGATCAGATAGAGGATCAGATAGAGAATCAGATAGAGAGAAGAACAGCAGCAGTGGGAGAGCAGATAGAGAATCAAGTGCAAATGGGTGTTGAAGAAGGCTGAGATGAAGAGAATCGGTGGAGAGATGGAGGGAGGTAAAGAAAAACAAGAGACAGATTGACAAAATCACAGATACATGATGATAGGTAAGAGGACGCAGCAGATGGAGGGACGAGTGGAGGAGCGTCGGTAGAGATAGCCGGCGGTCAGCCCGCAGAACAAAAGACTCTTCAAATGGAATTGAACGGCGCAGCCAAGCGATGGAGGAGCCTACCTGGGATCGGATTCAGGAGTCCGCCCACGTGCAGTTTAAAATCTGGGTCTGAAACGATAACACACGGCGCATTACTCAGACATCACAGCCTTCAGACGAGCCAGAAGACCCCGTCTGGACCAGCCGTAGGAAGATCTGCTTGCTCCATCTAACGGGCTGCGTTCAGCGTTCGTCTTAATCGACCTGTTTAACACGCCGAACGCCAAAATCAGCCGTGACTGCGGAGCAGAACACCTGCAGACATATCCAGATATATCTACAAACACCACAGACTAGATCTGATCTAACTCACCTGATCTAACTCACCTGATCTAACTCACCTGATCTAACTCACCAGCTAAATAGAACAGGAGACAATAATCCACAATAATCTAATCTAATATACTATAATGACATACTCCACAATTATATAATATAATATAATATAATATAATATAATATAATATAATATAATATAATATAATATATATTTAAGAGTTTACTCTGATCTAACTCACCAGCTAATTAGAACAGGAGACAATAATCCACAATAATCTAATCTAATCTAATGTAACATAATATAATATAATGGAATACTCCACAATTATATAATATAATATAATATAATATAATATAATATAATATAATATAATATAATTTTCAGCTTTCCACTTATCGTTTTATTGTGATTTATTTATTTCTTAATTAACTCTTATATTGTTTGCCTGTTTTTTATAGTTTTATTGTTTTACTCATGAAGTTCCTTATTTCAGCTTTCTTGATTAAATACTTGATTCTAATTTTAACGTATTTTCAGTCCCTTGAGGTTGTGAATGCTTGGTTGCATTGTAAATGAGGATTACCCTCAATGTACTACTGAGTGAAAATAAAGGTTGATTGATTGATTGATTGATTGATTGTTTGAACTTGAGTCCCTTTCTTAATCCATAGGGTTTAATATGATGGCGGCCCAACCTTTGCAGCTATAACAGCTTCAGCTCTTCTGGGAAGTCTCTCCACACGGTTTAGGAGAGTGTTTATGGGAATGTTTGACTGGAATGTTCTTCCAGAAGACCATCTGTGAGGTCAGACACTGATGTTGGACGAGAAGGTCTGGCTCACAGTCTCCGCTCTAATTCATCCCAAAGGTGTTCTATCAAGTGGAGGTCAGGACTCTGTGCAGGCCAGTCAAGTTCTTCCACACCAAACTCCTCCTCCATGTCTTTATGGAGCTGCTCTGTGCACTGGTGGGCAGCCATGTTAAAACAGGAAGGGGCTGTCCTCCTTGAGCTGATAGAGGTTGTGGGTGGGGTAGAGGTTGTGGGTGGGGGAGGGTGTTGTGGGTGGTGGAGGGTGATGTGGGGTGGGGTAGAGGTTGTGGGTGGGGGAGGGTGTTGTGGGTGGTGGAGGGTGATGTGGGGTGGGGTAGAGGTTGTGGGTGGGGGAGGGTGTTGTGGGTGGTGGAGGGTGATGTGGGGTGGGGTAGAGGTTGTGGGTGGGGGAGGATTCTCTGTGGGGTGGGGTAGAGGTTGTGGGTGGGGGAGGGTGTTGTGTGTTTCTGTAAAGGAGAACCTATAACACTTAGAACATCAACACAGGTGGAATTTGTCCTCAGCCAGTAGAACCTCAGTGTCTGTTCTCACTGCTGGAGACCGTATGGAAGGTGTTCATATTCATCTTGTTGCAGTTCATCTTCTTCATCCAACAATAATCATCTATTCCAGCGAACTGGAGCTTCATAACAGGAGTTTGTGGGTTCTCTGGGTTTGGAGTTTGGAGTTTGGAGTTTGGAGTTGCACTGACCGCCTGCGTCGTGTAGGAGAGGTATTAAAGTTCTGAACGAGTTTTTAAAGCTATGAATGATCTTATATAAACTCCTGAACGTCTGTTTATGGTCTAAGATCTACAGATACTGACCTTCTGTAAAAGCTCTTCTGTGGAGCTCAGTTCAGCTTTCATTAGACAGTCCAGCTCAGAGTCACCTTCACTACACGCTTATAAACATAGTGTCTAATTAAAACTCTACACGGCTTTGTTATTTATTTATTTATTTATTTATTTATTTATTTATTTATTGATTTGTTATTGTTGAGCTTTATATCTGTCTGTAAAAACACATAAATAAATAAATAAATAAATAAATAAGATACTGATATTATTTAGCACTGATTTGGTGAAAGATCCATTTTTCTTATGTCACTCAAAAGACCAATTCCAAAGATCAAAGGTATCAATACATCTCCTGTCGTATTGTCCAGCTTTCCACATCCATGAAGATCCACAGAAACCATCACAGACTGATCAATTACAATCACTGTTTGCAGAGAAACATCATTACATCTGAAGTTCTGCTCATGTTCCTTCATCCCGAGAGCTAACCTGCTGGATCTCCTGACTGCTGGATCTTTTGCTGTCAAAAATATTGATTGAAGTTTTCTGTCTAGCGCGTCTGCAGCTTCATCGTCAGTGTTCCAGTTGGTGGTCTTCTCTGTTGTTCCAGGCTTTGAGCTGAAATCCCTTCATCACTCTTCATGATCTCGCGCTACACAGGCTGCACATGCAGGTCAAACAGGAGAGAGCAGCCGTGACGGCGGTGCCTTGTTGATGTGGATCCAGCCTGTCTGTCCACTTTCTATCACCACTGAGACTCACTGAGCAGCACCGAGGTTCCTCATTAGAACAATGAGACTCTAGAGTATAGATATCTTTAGGATGTTCTATAACAACCATACATGCAGGACGCTGTGAGGTTAGTCCCCAAAGAAAACCATCAACATCCACATGAACTCAGAAGACACGTGTAGCTTCACTGGTGGGTTTCATAGTAAATACAGTGTGTAGATTAGTGTTGTAGACATGGAGACCCCTGGTTACCACCACCACCACTGTAAACACCATCACCACCACCACTGTAAACACCATCACCACCACTGTAAACACCACCACCACTGTAAACAACATCACCACCACTGTAAACACCACCACCACCACCACTGTAAACACCATCACCACCACCACTGTAAACACCACCACCACCACTGTAAACACCATCATTACCACCACTGTAAACACCATCATTACCACCACTGTAAACACCACCACCACTGTAAACACCATCATTACCACCACTGTAAACATCATCACCAACACTGTCTGGAGTCTGTATGGTCTCCCAGTGTCTGTGTGGAGTGTGTATGGTCTCCCAGTGTCTGTGTGGAGTGTGTATGGTCTCCCAGTGTCTGTGTGGTGTGTGTATGGACTCCCAGTGTCTGTGTGGAGTGTGTATGGTCTCCCAGTGTCTGTGTGGAGTGTGTACGGTCTCTCAGTGTCTTTGTGGAGTGTGTACGGTCTCCCAGTGTCTGTGTGGAGTGTGTATGGTCTCCCAGTGTCTGTGTGGAGTGTGTATGGTCTCCCAGTGTCTGTGTGGAGTGTGTATGGTCTCCCAGTGTCTGTGTGGAGTGTGTATGGTCTCCCAGTGTCTGTGTGGAGTGTGTATGGTCTCCCAGTGTCTGTGTGGAGTGTGTATGGTCTCCCAGTGTCTGTGTGGAGTGTGTATGGTCTCCCAGTGTCTGTGTGGTGTGTGTATGGTCTCCCAGTGTCTGTGTGGAGTGTGTACGGTCTCCCAGTGTCTGTGTGGAGTGTGTATGGTCTCCCAGTGTCTGTGTGGAGTGTGTATGGTCTCCCAGTGTCTGTGTGGAGTGTGTATGGTCTCCCAGTGTCTGTGTGGAGTGTGTACGGTCTCCCAGTGTCTGTGTGGAGTGTGTATGGTCTCCCAGTGTCTGTGTGGAGTGTGTATGGTCTCCCAGTGTCTGTGTGGAGTGTGTACGGTCTCCCAGTGTCTGTGTGGAGTGTGTAAGGCCTCCCAGTGTCTGTGTGTAGTGTGTATGGTCTCCCAGTGTCTGTGTGGAGTGTGTATGGTCTCCCAGTGTCTGTGTGGAGTGTGTATGGTCTCCCAGTGTCTGTGTGGAGAGTGTACTACATTCGGGGTGAGAGAACAGAAGGAATGCTGTGTCAGTCCTCCAAAGACCTCCAGCAATTAAAGCTCTACACCGTTTCTTTAGTCTAACAGTTACATCACATGTCTTCACAGTCACAGAAAGAATTGATGAAATGATGATTACCTGCTATGTAGGTGTACTTGACGCGGAAGCCCAGGCCCTCCAGCTCCTCATCAGTGGTGAACTTAATCCACATGAAGCGGCCGGTGGAGGTGACCACACCGGGGCTTTTGGGCCCACAGTAGCGGTCGATGAGCGGGGAGAAGCCGAAGGGGCCATCCCTTATCTCCAGGTGATCAAAGCGGCACTCGAAGGAGGGCTCGATGTAGTAGTTTTTGTCGAAGACCAGCTGGATTCTCTGGCGAGGAAGTGCTGCGGACAGAAAACATTTAATCACTGCGCTGTCCTACTGCGTGAAGTTAGCTAAAGAAATCATGGTTCTTCAAGAGTTCTGCAGTAATGACCACTCAGAGAACCTGCCTGAATGGCTCTGTGCATGGTGAAGTGGTATATAACACTAAAAGGGTTCTGCTACTGTTATGCTGTCCAGATTGTAACAATAGGAGAACCCTTTCACACAACACATTCTCCATCAGTCTAAGAAACATCTCACCATGAACAGAACCATGCTTGTATGCAAAGTCTTTTAGATCAGCATATTATGTTTATTGATACTATATCAAATATAAACACATATCTTCTTGTTTATTCAGTAGTTTACATATAAACATTTGTGTTGTGTTTAAAACCATGACCACCAGAGGGCAGTGTTATAATCTATCTTGTATCTTCAACTCCAGCATAAACAAGTAGCGTAAGGCTGCATCAATTAACTAATGATAGCATCACTAAACGTGTGCATACAGTGGTGTGTTTTACTTAAATTAGTTTTTAAAAACCTGATATATAACCTTCCGTACAGAATCACAATATACTGTAATATATCAAATCGTAACTCGTTTGTTATGATATTATGATACGTATCATATTGCCAGGTTCTTGTCAACACACAGCACCAGCTCATTCTTCCTCCGAGACACATGAAGCACCACCACATCTTCTCAAACTGCTTTCATCGAACAGCTCGACCCCAAACGGAGACGCTCCGAAACGACTCTGAGACCTGACGAGCCTCATTGTTTCTCCTGTAAAGTTTCTTTTCCGGAGATTTAAAAAAACCTCGTTACACCAGTAACGACGTGGTGTTTGATGAAAGCGTGGGAAGCGGTACTTAGGCAGAATCCCACAGCTGCACAGCACAGCATGGGCCGACTAACCTCTCCTGCTGGAAGCCATCATCGCCTTCACATGATGATAAAGGAGCGCAGAGGAGGCGGAGGGGGAGCAGCAATGTAATAATAATAATAATAATCTAGCCCACCTCCTGCCCACACGTACACAACCCCAATACTCCTGAACACGAGCAAGCAGAGCAGCCGCTCCTGTTCCGCTCCAGTAGACCAGCGGAATTACCCCACCGTCCACTTTATGAGAAACACCCACCCACTTACACACTGTGGCCGCTTTATTAGAAACACTTGCTTTACGGCTCCACTCTGTAGGGGTTCGGTTACAGGCTGGAGTCCGTCTGTTGCGCCGCTCCGCTCTGCAGGAGTGGTTCTGCTGGTAATGAAATGTTTGCTAGCTCTCCGCTCTGTCCGTGTGCTGGACATAAACTTGGTGGCGCTCTTGCTCCAGCACAGAGCAGGGGGAAGGGGCGGGGCTACGTGTTGGACTATACACACTGTGAAGAAGGAGAGAAACAGCCAAAGAGGAGAAGATCCGGAGAACAAAGACGGAGAAAGAAGTTCTTAGACCAGGTACGAGTGAAGAGCCGTGTTAACATCAGGAGGAGTTTCAACGGTGGAGAGACCTCAGAGAGCCGACTGAGGCTGAAGCTGCACCACAGTTTTCTGTTCCACATTCAGACATCTCAGCTTCTCACTCAAAGGTTCCACCTTAAACGGCGCTACAAAGGTTAGCTGCTGCCTCTATGAATCTTTAACTTGTGCAGAAATGTAACTGCTGTACTATTTAACGTGGACCAGCAAACCTGAACAAGAAGCAGACGCATGAGAAGGTATCTGCTGCATCAGTTAAGGTGGAACAAGAACACTTGAACAAGAAGCAGACACACCAAAATGTAAATTCTGTACCAGTTAAGGTGGACCAGCAAAAGTTGAACCAGAAGCAGAAGAACAAAAAGAAGAAGAAGATCTTTATAGACACAAAGACCTAAAAAATAACTTTAGTTTGATATTCCAGCGACGCTCACTTTAAAAATGCAGATCCATGAATTTGGACGAAGGGAGGGATGTATTTGTTTTGTTGCAGAGAAATAACATAAACAATCACTTTCTAGAATTGTTTACTCCACCTTTAAGTTAGAGAGTTAGATTCTACAGCTTACATTCGCAATATTACCTTATTCTCTATTGATGGTCATAGTCCACTAATAATAATTTTTATTATTATTATTATTATTATTATTATTATTATTATTATTATTATTTATGTACGGTTCTGTGGTCTGAAAAACTGGCCACTGATGAACGTCCAGAGGACGTGCTGCCTTCTTCTACTGTACACCAGCAATGTGGATCCACACACTTAGAAAGCAAAGGGGTTTCCAATAAAATGACCAGGGAGTGCATATAGTGAAGAAATGCTGAGCGGGAGACTCTCTATTAGAGAAGCACTGACAGTTCTGTAATCACTGGAACACCACCGCCTTACATCACACCATTAACCCCCATATACGACTTTAAACCCACACTACAGCGCCATAACCATACACCCACCACCTCGCCTGTACTCATTATCACTATTATCACTATTATTATTATTATTATTATTATTATTATTATTAATTATCACTATTATTATTATTATTATTATTATTATTATTATTATCATCACTATTGTCACTATTATTATTATTATTATTATTATTATTATTATTATTATTATTATTATTATTATTATTATTATTATTATGAGCTCTAAAATGCTGATGTATTGGAGATCTGTAGCCTGTATTCCTTTTAAAAATATATTACAGATATTTATTACGTACACTTCACTGAGGATTCCTGCTGAAGTAGCTGAGCGGTATTAATAATAAAATGAACTAAAATAAAAAATAATCTTAATTATGGTTCATATTTAAACCCAATACATTTTTTTCCAGCCACTAGAAACAGTATACGCACCACGTGTACCTTAAATGTGTAACAGCAGCATTATATTCACAGCTGCTGAGCTCCTGCTGGTCTATAGGGGGCACTCTTCACATCTTTTCTAATGTGTACTTGGCATGGTGTAGCGCTGATGCTCAGCTGAGACGAGCTTTGTGGAACACAACATAGTATCTACTGCAGGGAGCTGATTGGGAGCAGATTGGAGGCTCGGAGGTGCCGCAGCCAGAGAAAGCAGCATTAGCGAGCTTGGCTGGAGCGAAAGCTGAACCCAGGAGGCACCTTGTGAGACGGAGCTTTATTAATGATGTTGTTGGTATTTACTGGAGGCCAACATCAATCACCGCGGCATTAATAACTCCTCGTCAGGGTGGAGGCAGACAGCAGAGCGATCGCTGGCTATTGGGCTAATTTTCTCCCCCCATTAGCGCCTCAGGTTTATCCTCAGAGCCGCTTTTCACCTCCGGAGACGGAGCCGCTCAGAAACTGACCAGTGATGGAGGACTAGAGCGGGGCTAACAACAAGCCGCGCTTCAGTCCCTACCTGTACGCCAGCCAGGTGGAGCTATAAGCTGGGACGGATTACTGACCAGAGTAATTGGGGCCACTGCCCAGGGGTTTCTGACTGCCAGGGGCTTTGAGGGGTCCCAGACAACAAAGCTTGAGGTGTTATGTGGGACAATAAGCAGAAACAGAGCAGATTGGTCTCCATTTTCATGCCTTCCACCTCCTGATGAAGCTGATCTTCCATTTTATCGCTTTCTAGAATTTAGAAATTATAATTTTCTCAGTCCACCTTAAATAGTGCAGCAGTTACATTTAGGTAGCTCAGATGACTGAATGCAATTGCTACACCTTTTAAGGTGGAATTAAAACATTTAAACAAGGAGCTAAAGCACTGGAAGGTAACTGCTGCAGTATTTAAGGTGGAGTGGGAAAATTCAAACAAGAGGCGGCAGAAGAGGAAGCTGAAGTTCAGCTGGTAGTTTTAATGCTGGTAGTATTTTTGCACACAAATTAAATAGTTCTTTTAAATCAATAGAGGAGAAAAAAACTTTTCTAAAATAAAATCAAGTCTTGTAAAAGTTATTTCTATTCTATTCCTGATTAATCAGAGCCGCAGTGGACTGGTCACTCAATTAATCAGAGCCGCAGTGGACTGGTCACATCAGAGCCCACAAGGAGTGATAAAGTGTTACGCAGAGCCGCAACACATCAATTATTTAAAACCTCTGCGTTTATAAATAAACCAATGAAAGCAGAGGTGCAGATTAATCGATCATAGAGAGCAGAGGTGCAGATTAATCGATCATAGAGAGCAGAGGTGCAGATTAATCGATCATAGAGAGCAGAGGTGCAGATTAATCGATTATAAAGAGCAGAGGTGCTTATTAATTGATTATAGAAAGCAGAGGTGCTGATTAATCGAGTACGGAAAGCAGAGGTGCTTATTAATTGATTATAGAGAGCAGAGATGATGATTAATCGAATATAGAGAGCAGAGGTGATGATTAAATGATTATAGAGAACAGAGGTGTGGATTAATCGATTATGGAGAGCAGAGGTGCCGATTAATCGATCATAGAGAGCAGAGGGTGCTGATCAATCGAGCATGGAAAGCAAAGGTGCTGATTAATCGATCATAGAGGGCAGAGGTGTGGATTAATCAATTATAGAGAACAGAGGTGCTGATTAATCGATTATAGAGAGCAGAGGTGATGATTAATCGATTATAGAGAACAGAGGCGCTGATTAATCGATTACAGAGAACAGAGGTGCTGATTAATCGATTATAGAGAACAGAGGTGCTGATTAATCGATCATAGAGGGCAGAGGTGTGGATTAATCGATTATAGAGAACAGAGGTGCTGATTAATCGATTATAGAGAGCAGAGGTACCGATCAATCGACCATAGAGGACAGAGGCATGGATTAATCGATTATGGAGAGCAAAGGTGCTAATTAATCGATTATAAATTGCAGAGGTGCTGATTAATTGATTATAGAAAGCAGAGGTGCTGATTAATCGATTATAGAAAGCAGAGGTGCTGATTAATCAAGTATGGAAGGCAGAGGGGCTGATTAATTGATTATAAAGAGCAGAGGTGCTGATTAATTGAATGTAGAGAACAGAGGGGCTAATTAATCGATTATAGAAAGCAGAGGTGCCGATTAATCGAATATGGATAGCAGAGGTGCTGATTAATCTGTTATAGAAAGCAGAGGTGCTGATTAATCGATTATAGAAAGCAGAGGTGCTGATTAATCAACTATGGAAGGCAGAGGGGCTGATTAATTGATTATAAAGAGCAGAGGTGCTGATTAATTGAATGTAGAGAACAGAGGGGCTAATTAATCGATTATAGAAAGCAGAGGTGCCGATTAATCGAATATGGATAGCAGAGGTGCTGATTAATCTGTTATAGAAAGCAGAGGTGCTGATTAATCGATTATAGAAAGCAGAGGTGCCAATTAATCGAATATGGATAGCAGAGGTGCTGATTAATCTGTTATAGAAAGCAGAGGTGCTGATTAATCGATTATAGAAAGCAGAGGTGCTGATTAATCGATTATAGAAAGCAGAGGTGCTGATTAATTGATTATAGAGAGCAGAGGTGCTGATTAATCGATTATAGAAAGCAGAGGTGCTGATTAATTGATTATAGAGAGCAGAGGTGCTGATTAATCTGTTATAGAAAGCAGAGGTGCTGATTAATCGATTATAGAAAGCAGAGGTGCTGATTAATTGATTATAGAGAACAGAGGTGCTGATTAATCGAATATAAAGAGCAGAGATGATGATTAATCGAATATAGAGAGCAGAGGTGATGATTAAATGATTATAGAGAACAGAGGTGTGGATTAATCGATTATGGAGAGCAGAGGTGCCGATTAATCGATCATAGAGAGCAGAGGGTGCTGATCAATCGAGCATGGAAAGCAAAGGTGCTGATTAATCGATCATAGAGGGCAGAGGTGTGGATTAATCGATTATAGATAACAGAGGTGCTGATTAATCGATTATAGAGAGCAGAGGTGCTGATTAATCGATTATAGAGAACAGAGGCGCTGATTAATCGATTACAGAGAACAGAGGTGCTGATTAATCGATTATAGAGAACAGAGGTGCTGATTAATCGATTATAGAGGGCAGAGGTGTGGATTAATCGATTATAGAGAACAGAGGTGCTGATTAATCGATTATAGAGAGCAGAGGTACCGATCAATCGACCATAGAGGACAGAGGCATGGATTAATCGATTATGGAGAGCAAAGGTGCTAATTAATTGATTATAAAGAGCAGAGGTGCTGATTAATTGATTATAGAAAGCAGAGGTGCTGATTAATCGATTATAGAAAGCAAAGGTGCTGATTAATCAAGTATGGAAGGCAGAGGTGCTGATTAATTGATTATAAAGAGCAGAGGTGCTGATTAATTGAATGTAGAGAACAGAGGGGCTAATTAATCGATTATAGAAAGCAGAGGTGCCGATTAATCGAATATGGATAGCAGAGGGGCTAATTAATCGATTATAGAAAGCAGAGGTGCTGATTAACCGATTATAGAAAGCAGAGGTGCTGATTAATCGATTATAGAAAGCAGAGGTGCCGATTAATCGAATATGGATAGCAGAGGTGCTGATTAATCTGTTATAGAAAGCAGAGGTGCTGATTAATCGATTATAAAAAGCAGAGGTGCTGATTAATCGAGTATGGAAAGCAGAGGTGCTGATTAATCGAGTATGGAAAGCAGAGGTGCTGATTAATCGATTATAGAAAGCAGAGGTGCTGATTAATCGAGTATGGAAAGCAGAGGTGCTGATTAATCGATTATAGAAAGCAGAGGTGCTGATTAATCGAGTATAGAAAGCAGAGGTGCTGATTAATCTGTTATAGAAAGCAGAGGTGCTGATTAATCTGTTATAGAAAGCAGAGGTGCTGATTAATCGATTATAGAAAGCAGAGGTGCTGATTAATCGAGTATAGAAAGCAGAGGTGCTGATTAATCGACTATAGAAAGCAGAGGTGCTGATTAATCGAGTATAGAAAGCAGAGGTGCTGATTAATCGACTATAGAAAGCAGAGGTGCTGATTAATCGAGTATAGAAAGCCCTGGTTGTGACACCGCTGTGGACTGTGACTGTGGACTGCACTGGATTCTACCCACCTTCCAGCACGTAGATACACTCCTTGTTGGGGGGGTACGTGTTGGGGTAGTTGGGGGACATAAACTGGCCTCCACTGATGGTTTTGGTCCAGATGCCACACTGGTCATTCCTGCCCGGAGGTCCTTCATTCTGAGTCTCTGTACCGTAAAAAAATAAAAACAGTTTTATATACAGATCAAATATTTAATACTGTGAGAAATATTATACAAACTTTCAACTAATTTATAAACACTGACTAACGTAACCTGTTATAACACTGTTATACAGTCAAACTCCAAATCCCACACCGTAACACGGTAACAGACTCCCTACCACCTTAAACACTGCAGCTCCTACAGACGCCAGAATGGAACCACAGCAGCGTTTAAGGTGGAACGGAGAATTCCCAAAACCAGCTGCTGAACTTCCAACATCTTTAACAGAATCCTGAACAACTTTAACTCTGCAGTCTGTACGTTTCACTCCGGACAGTTTCTCCAACACTCGGACACCATGGAGCAGCTTCAGCTCAGCGTTCAACACTGAAGAGACTGAAGAGACGAGCAGCTCCACCTTTATTAGCACCACAACCTCCAACAGTGACTGGAAGTAGCAGCCATGCTGTGTGAGTGGATCACTGTGTGCTGGTTGAAGCAGATCATCTTCAACTGAAAGTTCCACAGAGACACCTTTCATCTACTTTGTGTTTGATGTCCAGATCAAAGAGAGGAGCTAGTACAGGTAACGTTACTACTAGCAGCTCTGAGTAACTAGCATAGCTAACTAAACAGTATGTGGGCGGAGCTTATTTTCACAGAGGGTCTTTTTATTTGGTCTGTGTTGCTTCTGTGGGATCATCACAGCAGCGTCTCGCTGTAAACCAGCCAATCAGAGCAGAGCTTATTCATTATTTGTGATCTCAGCAAAATGGGAAACTAGAGTTTTATTCTAGAACCAATCTAGAAACAACATCTGGGTGACCATGCATACCTTTTATGTAGAACATCAAAGAACAATTCAAATATTTTGGCTCCTTTAAAGCCTGAAATCTTATTTGCCAGCAAAAATGACTACAATAAACAACCAGCCAATAGAATTAGACCACATGATAAACCACTGAAGAAAAGCAGAACTAGGCTGAATAATATTTAATGTTCTCATAACGACACACATTAGATAAACTGCTCTGATTGGTCCTGATTGGTTCTGATTGGTTCTGATTGCACTGAAAGGTTTGGCTGTAAGACGGTGACTAGAGAAAGAAACGAGGCTCTAAAGAAACATCTCACCGACACATTATGGAGAAAAGGCCGTTGCGGCGCTCCTCCTCCTCCAGGAGGCTCTCTCGTGTCCGACTGCTCCGCGGACGTTTTAGACTAGACGCTTTTCAAAGGACTCAAAAACAGAGATAATGATCCGAGCCAAACCATTAGAGTGTAATTTCACTATCAATCCGCAGGACACATGATTAGACGCCGCTATCTCTACCATAATGCTCGAACGCCTGCTAAACCTCTCAGAGCAACTCAGAGAAGGTCTTTTATCTCACTGTGAAGACGCCGAGACGTCGTGCTGCTCAGGAGCCTGGAACTCACCTCTGAGTCTTTGAGCCAGAGCAAAACCCTCTTCTATCAAAACCAGAAGAATCCAGGCTGGAACAGAGAGAGTCCAGAGAGTTCAACATTAAAACATTTCATAACATTTTATAATAACATTTCACTATAACATCTCACAACATTTCACCATAACATCTCACATTTCACTATAGCATTTCACTATAACATCTCACATTTCACTATAGCATTTCACTATAGCATCTCACATTTCACTATAACATTTCACTATAGCATTTCACTATAGCATTTCACTATAACATCTCACATTTCACTATAGCATTTCACCATAACATCTCACATTTCACTATAGCATTTCACTATAACATCTCACATTTCACTATAGCATTTCACTATAGCATCTCACATTTCACTATAACATTTCACTATAGCATTTCACTATAGCATCTCACATTTCACTATAACATTTCACTATAGCATTTCACTATAACATCTCATATTTCACTATAGCATTTCACTATAGCATTTCACTATAACATCTCACATTTCACTATAGCATTTCACTATAACATCTCACATTTCACTATAACATCTCACAACATGTCACTATAACATCTCACATTTCACTATAACATTTCACTATAACATCTCACATTTCACTATAACATTTCACTATAACATCTCACATTTCACTATAGCATTTCACTATAGCATTTCACTATAACATCTCACATTTCACTATAGCATCTCACATTTCACTATAACATCTCACATTTCGCTATAGCATTCCACTATAGCATCTCACATTTCACTATAACATTTCACTATAGCATTTCACTATAACATCTCACATTTTACTATAGCATTTCACTATAGCATTTCACTATAACATCTCACATTTCACTATAGCATTTAACTATAGCATTTCACTATAACATCTCACATTTCACTATAGCATTTCACTATAACATCTCACAACATTTCACTATAACATCTCACAACATTTCACTATAACATCTCACATTTCACTATAACATCTCACATTTCACTATAACATTTCACTATAACAGCTCACATTTCACTATAACATTTCACTATAGCATTTCACTATAGCATCTCACATTTCACTATAACATTTCACTATAGCATTTCACTATAACATCTCACATTTCACTATAGCATTTCACTATAGCATTTCACTATAACATCTCACATTTCACTATAGCATTTCACTATAACATCTCACATTTCACTATAGCATTTCACTATAACATCTCACAACATTTCACTATAACATCTCACATTTCACTATAACATTTCACTATAACATCTCACATTTCACTATAACATTTCACTATAACATCTCACATTTCACTATAGCATTTCACTATAGCATTTCACTATAACATCTCACATTTCACTATAGCATTTCACTATAACATCTCACATTTCACTATAGCATTTCACTATAGCATCTCACATTTCACTATAACATTTCACTATAGCATTTCACTATAACATCTCACATTTCACTATAGCATTTCACTATAGCATTTCACTATAACATCTCACATTTCACTATAGCATTTAACTATAGCATTTCACTATAACATCTCACATTTCACTATAGCATTTCACTATAACATCTCACAACATTTCACTATAACATCTCACAACATTTCACTATAACATCTCACATTTCACTATAACATCTCACAACATTTCACTATAACATTTCACTATAACATCTCACATTTCACTATAACATTTCACTATAACATCTCACATTTCACTATAACATCTCACATTTCACTATAGCATTTCACTATAGCATTTCACTATAGCATCTCACATTTCACTATAGCATTTCACTATAACATTTCACTATAGCATTTCACTATAACATCTCACATTTCACTATAACATTTCACTATAACATTTCACTATAGCATTTCACTATAACATCTCACATTTCACTATAACATTTCACTATAACATTTCACTATAGCATTTCACTATAACATCTCACATTTCACTATAACATTTCACTATAGCATTTCACTATAGCATCTCACATTTCACTATAGCATTTCACTATAACATCTCACATTTCACTATAGCATTTCACTATAGCATTTCACTATAGCATCTCACATTTCACTATAGCATTTCACTATAACATTTCACTATAGCATTTCACTATAACATCTCACATTTCACTATAACATTTCACTATAGCATTTCACTATAACATTTCACTATAGCATTTCACTATAACATCTCACATTTCACTATAACATTTCACTATAATATCTCACATTTCACTATAGCATTTCACTATAGCATTTCACTATAACATTTCACAACATTTCACTATAACATCTCACATTTCACTATAACATTTCACTATATCATTTCACAACATTCCACTATAACATCTCACATTTCACTATAAAATTTTCACTATAACATCTCACAACATTTCACTATAACATTTCACATTTCACTATAACATTTCACTATAGCATTTCACTATGACATCTCACATTTCACTATAGCATTTCACTATAACATCTCACTATAACATCTCACAACATTTCACTATAACATTTCACTATAACATCTTACAACATTTCACTATAACATTTCACAACATTTCACTATAGCATTTTACAATAACATTTCGCATAACATCTCAACATTTTGTAGTAACAATCTGTGAAATTTCATATTTCATAATTTTGCACATCTTGTTTCATCATAACATTTCATAACATTACGCAATAACGTTTCATAATAACGTAAACAAAATGAAATTGTGTCTTTAACCTATTCGATATTGAAAGTTTGCATAATTAAAAGAATAATAATAAATAAATAAATATTATAAAACAAACAGAAATAAACATCCAACACTGAAGTACCAAGAATAAGCAACCGAAGAAACACATGAACAAACAAAAAACAATATAATTAATTATATGATATTAACTTTTACATAAATAAATAAAAAAGAATAAATAAATAAGTTAATTAATTCCAATATGCAGTTTCTCCTGTAGAACCTGAAATATTTTAATTGCAGTTAATCTGTTGATATTGATATTTTATTGTAATATTTAAATTAAATGTGTGATTAATCAAAATTGTGATTATTTGACTGTATTATTTTCCACTTTAGTTCCAGCTAATAAATATCAGAACATACAGATATTTTAATAACTATTTTTATCTGAACTTCTCAAGGTTTCAATACACAAACATCAAACATGACTATTTATTAAAATCATCTGATCAAACGTTCCAGCATCCCGTCTGCGCTCGGTCCACAACCTGCAGGTGATTAATTACCTGAACGCTTCATGTTATTGAGATTTGGATCAAATCTATTGGTTAAAATCTCGGAGCAGCTCGTGTTCCTAATAGAGATCAATGATCTGCTCGTTCTCCTCCACAGCGGAGCTCCGTAATCTCAGGAGCGTCCGGCCGCGTGGCATTGATCGGTTCTGAGGAGAACGAGTCCGGGGGGCTCTGCAGGTACAGCAGCATATGAGCTCATCGATCACAGGCTCTTCTATTACTGCTCTGGCGCCGTGCCAACCACCAATGAAGAAGCTGTTAGTGGACAAAACGATTTAAACTGGATGTGCGTGTCGTGGAAGATACGGTTCTGACTCTATTAATACATTAAACCCGCCCATTAGAACCCACATTCCAATTAGACCCCCCCAATTAACCCCTCAAACGACCCGGAGCCGCCTGCACGCTGCGCTACAGGGTTACGGGACAATAAGCCTGACGCACTAAACCTGAGTTTAAATAATTAAATTAACTTTCAATTCACACGCTCCTATTTCATCTTTCACTCCAGTAGACTCACACTGTTTACAGTATTTACACATTAAATATCACCAGAATTTAAAAACCTTAAAAACTATATTAAATATTAATTAAAAAAAAAACCCTATAGACCTTCTTCAGATACACATGACGTGAAAGAACTGCAATGAATTTAAAATTTGAATAAAATTATTATAATATTCAAGGCTGATATTCAGTCACTGTACCAGTTTAACACTCAAAGTACTTAAAATGAAAAACCTTAAAAATAAAAACAGTTTGTTGGAATATTGATTTGTTGGAATATTGATTTGTTGGAATATTGATTTGTTAATTTGTTGGAATATTGGTTTGTTGGAATGTTGGAATATTGGTTTGTTGGAATGTTGGAATATTGGTTTGTTGGAATGTTGGAATATTGATTTGTTGGTTTGTTGGAATATTGGTTTGTTGGAATGTTGGAATATTGGTTTGTTGGAATGTTGGAATATTGGTTTGTTGGAATGTTGGAATATTGATTTGTTGGTTTGTTGGAATATTGGTTTGTTGGAATGTTGGAATATTGGTTTGTTGGAATGTTGGAATATTGATTTGTTGGTTTGTTGGAATATTGGTTTGTTGGAATGTTGGAATATTGATTTGTTGGTTTGTTGGAATATTGGTTTGTTGGAATGTTGGAATATTGGTTTGTTGGAATGTTGGAATATTGGTTTGTTGGTTTGTTGGAATATTGGTTTGTTGGAATGTTGGAATATTGGTTTGTTGGAATGTTGGAATATTGGTTTGTTAGAATGTTGGAATATTGGTTTGTTGGAATGTTGGAATATTGATGTGTTGGTTTGTTGGAATATTGGTTTGTTGGAATGTTGGAATATTGGTTTGTTGGAATGTTGGAATATTAGTTTGTTGGAATGTTGGAATATTGGTTTGTTGGAATGTTGGAATATTGGTTTGTTGGAATGTTGTTTTGACCTCAGCTTCACGGCAGTGTCGTGGTCGGAGGTGGTTAACGTGTGTGAGGCTGTAAAATGAAGTGTTCAGGTTCGTATCTCGTTCTGGATCCGAGCGCTCAGTAAACTACCAGCACGTTCCAGACTCGACTCGACTCGACTCTTCAGAACTGCCTCGCTTTCAGGGGGAACAGTCGTTATACAGTAACAGCCAGACGTTCAGCACAACTAGCATCATCAACTAATCTGAACTGAACTAGACTAGATAACTAGATAAGTTAAACTCTAAATACACCAAACTACGTAATTACAGGACTTTATAGAGTCAGTCTTACTGCAAGACCACTTTAGAACAAACACTAAATTAACTAATTATTAAATAATCAACGGAATTTGAGTTTTATTTGTTTCTCAGATTATAAAAGGACAGAAAAAACATTTTAAAGCGTCTATGTGGAGAGAGAGAAGATGGAGCTGAATTGGGGATGAAGGCCACTATGAGAGGATTCTCCCTGAGAGTCATGTGATCATCAGAACGCTGCTATTGGTTCCTCAGAGGATCTCTTTGTGCAGTAGAACTGAGGAGGAACTGTTTGTGTTAAAGGGTTTCCTACAGACGACACTACACCTTACAACATAATAAATAATATAAATAATAATATAAACTTTAACATGTTCATGAGCATCTTCTACATTCGAGTAGGGCACATGGACGCTCAGAAGAAACGTAGGGATGTTAGTTTGTCTGGAATGTTGAGTTTTGAAAGATTCTAACATGAACGAGAATCAAGAGAACAAAGAATTACACTCTAATAAAATTAATATCTGTTATTCATCATATTCACAGAATTCACTTTACTGACACGCATGTTTATTTATACGCTCAGTACATGTTCGAGCTCCTTCACCACAAACATCTGCACCAGTGCACCACGGCGGGAGGTGATCAGCCTGGAGTGTTACTGAGGCCCAGGTTGCTTTGATGGTGGCTTTCAGCTCGTCTGTATCGCTGGATCAGCTGTTTCTCGTCTTCTTCTTGACCATGACCCACAGATTCTCCAAGCTGAGAGTTGGCTCTAAAATCTCCTGCTAGACGGACCAAGGTGGGCAGATGACATGGAATCACTCTGGACACTCTTCAGACACGGTGAATTCTGTGCCTGTCCACTCGTTCTCCAGACTTCAGGACCTTGAACTTCCATCAGGAGAGGACTTTGGATCACTAAGCAGCTCTTTATCTCCTGGGCTGAGGTTCCAAGGCCGTTCAGGAGCGGACAGATATTAGGATTGTGGTGATGTAGCCTCTTTTCCTGGAGACGTCCGTATCTGGTGGCTCTTGATGCACTGACCCAGCCTCAGTCCACTCCGTTTGAAGCTCTCAAGTTCTTGAATCATCTTTTCTTCTGTGGCTTACTGTCCTGGTGGGGGTGTCGATGGTCAACGATGGACAGCTGTTAGGTCAGCAGTCTTTTTATGACCGTGGTTGTGTCTCCTGAACTGGACCCAGAGATACACTCTTTATACTGTGATATACTCAAATAAACTCAATATCAAATACTCAGTAACACTTCCACTGAGTCCTGTACTCATAATGCATTCACCAGGTGTTATATACTATACATACCACCTATACATACCACCTATACACACCACCTATACACACCACCTATACATACCACCTATACACACCACCTATACACACCACCTATACATAACACCTATACATACCACCTATACACACCACCTATACACACCACCTATACACACCACCTATACATACCACCTATACACACCACCTATACACACCACCTATACATACCACCTATACACACCACCTATACATACCACCTATACACACCACCTATACACACCACCTATACATACCACCTATACATACCACCTATACACACCACCTATACACACCACCTATACATACCACCTATACACACCACCTATACACACCACCTATACACACCACCTATACATACCACCTATACACACCACCTATACATACCACCTATACATACCACCTATACACACCACCTATACATAACACCTATACATACCACCTATACACACCACCTATACACACCACCTATACATACCACCTATACACACCACCTATACATACCACCTATACACACCACCTATACATACCACCTATACATACCACCTATACACACCACCTATACATACCACCTATACACACCACCTATACATACCACCTATACATAACACATATACATAACACCTATACATAACACCTATACATAACACCTATACATACCACCTATACATACCACCTATACATAACACATATACATAACACCTATACATAACACCTATACATAACACCTATACATAACACATATACATACCACCTATATATAACACCTATACATAACACCTATACATACCACCTATACATACCACCTATATATAACACCTATACATACCACCTATACATACCACCTATACACACCACCTATATATACCACCTATACATAACACATATACATAACACCTATACATACCACCTATACATAACACATATACATACCACCTATATATAACACCTATACATAACACATATACATAACACCTATACACACCACCTATATATACCACCTATACATAACACATATACATAACACCTATACATAACACCTATATATAACACCTATACATAACACCTATACATACCACCTATACATAACACATATACATAACACCTATACATAACACCTATACATATCACCTATACATACCACCTATACACACCACCTATACATACCACCCTTATATAATATCTACTAAGCAGTTATAATGACGTGCATAGATCTGTATAATGGAAACAAATATAATTTCCTGTGATATTAACTTTTATAGAACTGATGTTATAATGCATTATAACGTTATATTTAAATGATTTAAATGCAGTGAGTTTTTGTTGTTATTGTTGTTGTTTAAGGAATGTGATTTCACTACATTAAACTTTAAAAAAAGTATTATGAGCGGTGTTTACAGGCTGTGAGCGGAGTGAGAGTGAGAGTGAGAGTGAGAGTGAGTAACCGATATTAACAGGACGTATGATAAGATTTTATAGAGTGTTTTGAAATCTGGTGTTATAGGATCTTATACTCTTGTCTTATAAAATGTTATGCATGTAATTATAATTAGCAATAATAACACTATGCCTGGTGTTGTATACCATATAACTCTTTACACATGTATTTATAAATCATTATGAATAGCAGGTCTATAGGAAGATACTGGATTTCTGGTTTTTGTGAGGTGTAATCTATACTGACCAACAGTACACCAACAATATATAACACACATCTACATTTATTAAATTATGAGGATCGTTAACATTTTTATGATATTATATTTATTTTTTGACATGCACGTGTATGCAAATAAGCTCTGGTCTGATTGGCTGTGCCTCAATTAAAAAGTAGTCCAGCTGTAGGCTGAATAGGCGGATAAATGCAAATTATTAGGTGTTCATGACATCATGAACGTCTAAACAGTACGTATGTGTGTCGGTGATGTGATCCGTGTATTTGGATTGTCTCTGTGGAACCAGGATGAATATCTAGGTACAGATTTAACATGTGTTTCTGGCTACGAGCCAATAAGAAGATGGGATTATATGGAATTTGATAGACCACCAGAACATGTGAGAGGTTTTGAGGAATGTTTTTATTTCCTGTTCTTATATAATCCTCTGACACGCGGCTTGTTTTTATGACTAAAGCGACGATTTGCTTTCCAAACAGACGTTCAGTTACTACTCCTGGCTTCTGGAACAGAGATTAATTGAATTAGGTCAATAACATTTTCAGCTCCCTCTCCGAGGGCGGTTCAGCTGTCAGCCTTTCAGGATCCCACGGGCTTCTAGCCTCTGGGTGAAGACAGCAGCACGCCAAAGCCACGATAAGCAGCGAGGCGCCTCCGCTTTCATGCCCATATTCAGTCTGCGCATCAGAAACGATCCACCTCAGACAGAAACGGAGGGGCTTTCAGATAAACCCCCGCTGAGTCGCCCCCCGTCTGCAGTTTAATAGACTCCGCGCCGCTCGTCTCAGACTCACAGGCCAGTCCAACCGAACACAAGTAAACACACCAGAGCTCCGCGGCCGGCGAGCGGAGGAGGCGGAGTCAGGCGAGTCATCTTAGCGCGGTGCTGCCAGACTCGGGGCCTAAAGGGCCACATCGCTCACCATCACGGGAGGAAAGTGGGGGAATTGGAACGCTTCCCATTCTTCTGACCTCAGAGTGTTCATACATCACTCACGCTGACAGACTCAAGATGGATATTATTATTAGTGCATTAGTGCAGGCCTCGCCTCCCGCCTCGCCTCCCGCCTCGCCTCCCGCCTGCCTCGCCGCGGCTGTGAAGGTCCCACTGTTTCTGCCTCGTTCTCGTTATTATATCCTTATTATTATATCTTTATTATTATATCCTTATTATTATATCTTTATTATTATATCTTTATTATTATATCCTTATTATTATATTCTCGTTATTATATCCTTATTATTATATCTTTATTATTATATCTTTATTATTATATCCTTATTATTATATCCTCGTTATTATATCCTTATTATTATATCTTTATTATTATATCTTTATTATTATATCCTTATTATTATATCCTTATTATTATATCCTTATTATTATAACCTTATTATTATATCCTTATTATTATATTCTCGTTATTATAGCCTTATTATTATATCTTTATTATTATGTCCTTATTATTATATTCTCGTTATTATATCCTTATTATTATATCTTTATTATTATATCTTTATTATTATATCCTTATTATTATATCCTTATTATTATATCCTTATTATTATATTCTCGTTATTATATCCTTATTATTATATCTTTATTATTATATCCTTATTATTATATCCTTATTATTATATCCTTATTATTATATCTTTATTATTATATCTTTATTATCATATCTTTATTATCATATCTTTATTATTATATTTTTATTATTATATCTTTATTATTATATCTTTCCTGTTAAGCAGACATTACTGCACACTCCTGGATATTACTGCCCCATTCTTATGATCATTACCCCGATATTACTACCACTATATCATTCCTACTGCCCTCTATTACTTAGTATTTTACTGAATACAGGAAGATTTACTGCAAATTACTACTAATTCAATTATCATTTCCTCCACATCACTACCAGGCTTACTGTCCCAGGAAAGACAGTTCTACTACTATTGTCCTAACATTACTGTCCATGTTCTCTTACTATTGTCCTAACATTACAGTCCCTGTACTGTTACTATTGTCCTAACATTACTGTCCCTGTTCTGTTACTATTGTCCTAATATTACTGTCTCTGTACTGTTACTATTGTCCTAACATTACTGTCCCTGTACTGTTACTATTGTCCTAACATTACTGTCCCTGTTCTGTTACTATTGTCCTAACATTACTGTCTCTGTCCTGTTACTATTATCCTAACATTACTGTCCCTGTTTTGTTACTATTGTCCTAACATTACAGTCCCTGTTCTGTTACTATTGTCCTAACATTACAGTCCCTGTACTGTTACTATTGTCCTAACATTACTGTCCCTGTACTGTTACTATTGTCCTAACATTACAGTCCCTGTACTGTTACTATTGTCCTAACATTACTGTCCCTGTACTGTTACTATTGTCCTAATATTACTGTCCCTGTTCTGTTACTATTGTCCTAACATTACTGTCTCTGTCCTGTTACTATTATCCTAACATTACTGTCCCTGTTTTGTTACTATTGTCCTAAGATTACAGTCCCTGTTCTGTTACTATTGTCCTAACATTACAGTCCCTGTACTGTTACTATTGTCCTAACATTACTGTCCCTGTACTGTTACTATTGTCCTAACATTACTGTCCCTGTACTGCTACTATTGTCCTAACATTACTGTCCCTGTTCTGTTACTATTGTCCTAACATTACTGTCTCTGTCCTGTTACTATTATCCTAACATTACTGTCCCTGTTTTGTTACTATTGTCCTAAGATTACAGTCCCTGTTCTGTTACTATTGTCCTAACATTACTGTCCCTGTACTGTTACTATTGTCCTAACATTACTGTCCCTGTTCTGTTACTATTGTCCTAACATTACTGTCCCTGTACTGTTACTATTGTCCTAATATTACTGCCCATTTTGTTACTATTGTCCCAATGTTACTGTCCCCATTCTGTTACTATTGTCCCAATATTACTGTCCATTTCCTGTTATTAGTGACCCAATATTACTGTTCCTTTTCTCTTAATATTGTCCTAACATTACTGTCCCTGTTCTGTTACTACTGTCCCAATATTACTGCTCTTGTTCTGTTACTATTGTTCTAATATATAAGTCCTTCTTGCTTCTATTGGACTGACATTATTGTCTCTGGCTGATGAAATAGAAATAATTTTTAAAAATTATTTAATTTAAACATTTACATAATTTCCAAAAGACTATGTGTTTCACACATTTTTAATAATAAGTTCAATATCAGTAACATTTATTCTCAATGTGAAATGTATGGTTCTGTGTGCTTTAACTCTAATATGAAGTCAGTCTCAATAAAACATTAATGAAATCTAGGTGTTTAATGGTGCAGCGTTATGTGTGATGGAGTGGTGACAGTAAGCGATGGTAGGTCATTTAAGTAATTAAAGTCTCGAGTTAATTATGAATATAAGCAGGTTTTGGTACACGTATTGAATCTAATAGTAAGATATGCTTGAGGGACACATCAATAGATCCACAGATCAATAGGTGATAATTGGCTTTAGGCAGGTGAGATAAAGAGAATGAGTTTTACTTAAACGAACATGAAAACCAGCCAATAAGATGATGAACATGCGTTGGAGCTGCACTCCCACCTCAGAAACCTGTTGTGTGAAGTGTGTAGCAAAGCCACAGATGGTTTTGGCGCTCTGAGAGAAGCCAAAACAAAAAGCAGCCCCTTCGGGTTTGAGCTGACAGTGTGAACTGGCGGACTTCCCAGCCAACCGTCAACGAGACCGCACCAGCACCGCTCCTGCTTTTATCTAGAGCAACACCGAACTTCAGTGTGAGGTGTAGGAGGTGTGACTGTATATGATGTGGGGTCAGTGTGTGGTGTAGGAGGTGTGACTGTATATGATGTGGGGTCAGTGTGTGGTGTAGGAGGTGTGACTGTATATGGTGTGGGGTCAGTGTGAGGTGTAGGAGGTGTGACTGTATATGGTGTGGGGTCAGTGTGTGGTGTAGGAGGTGTGACTGTATATGGTGTGGGGTCAGTGTGAGGTGTAGGAGGTGTGACTGTATATGGTGTGGGGTCAGTGTGTGGTGTAGGAGGTGTGACTGTATATGGTGTGGGGTCAGTGTGAGGTGTAGGAGGTGTGACTGTATATGATGTGGGGTCAGTGTGAGGTGTAGGAGGTGTGACTGTATATGATGTGGGGTCAGTGTGAGGTGTAGGAGGTGTGACTGTATATGATGTGTGGTCAGTGTGAGGTGTAGGAGGTGTGACTGTATATGATGTGGGGTCAGTGTGAGGTGTAGGAGGTGTGACTGTATATGATGTGGGGTCAGTGTGAGGTGTAGGAGGTGTGACTGTATATGATGTGGGGTCAGTGTGTGGTGTAGGAGGTGTGACTGTATATGATGTGTGGTCAGTGTGAGGTGTAGGAGGTGTGACTGTATATGATGTGGGGTCAGTGTGTGGTGTAGGAGGTGTGACTGTATATGATGTGGGGTCAGTGTGAGGTGTAGGAGGTGTGACTGTATATGATGTGGGGTCAGTGTGAGGTGTAGGAGGTGTGACTGTATATGATGTGGGGTCAGTGTGAGGTGTAGGAGGTGTGACTGTATATGATGTGGGGTCAGTGTGAGGTGTAGGAGGTGTGACTGTATATGGTGTGGGGTCCGTGTGAGGTGTAGGAGGTGTGACTGTATATGATGTGGGGTCAGTGTGAGGTGTAGGAGGTGTGACTGTATATGATGTGGGGTCAGTGTGTGGTGTAGGAGGTGTGACTGTATATGATGTGGGGTCAGTGTGAGGTGTAGGAGGTGTGACTGTATATGATGTGGGGTCAGTGTGAGGTGTAGGAGGTGTGACTGTATATGATGTGGGGTCAGTGTGAGGTGTAGGAGGTGTGACTGTATATGGTGTGGGGTCAGTGTGAGGTGTAGGAGGTGTGACTGTATATGATGTGGGGTCAGTGTGAGGTGTAGGAGGTGTGACTGTATATGATGTGGGGTCAGTGTGTGGTGTAGGAGGTGTGACTGTATATGATGTGGGGTCAGTGTGAGGTGTAGGAGGTGTGACTGTATATGGTGTGGGGTCAGTGTGTGGTGTAGGAGGTGTGACTGTATATGATGTGGGGTCAGTGTGTGGTGTAGGAGGTGTGACTGTATATGATGTGGGGTCAGTGTGTGGTGTAGGAGGTGTGACTGTATATGATGTGGGGTCAGTGTGAGGTGTAGGAGGTGTGACTGTATATGGTGTGGGGTCAGTGTGAGGTGTAGGAGGTGTGACTGTATATGGTGTGGGGTCAGTGTGTGGTGTAGGAGGTGTGACTGTATATGATGTGGGGTCAGTGTGAGGTGTAGGAGGTGTGACTGTATATGGTGTGGGGTCAGTGTGTGGTGTAGGAGGTGTGACTGTATATGATGTGGGGTCAGTGTGAGGTGTAGGAGGTGTGACTGTATATGGTGTGGGGTCAGTGTGAGGTGTAGGAGGTGTGACTGTATATGGTGTGGGGTCAGTGTGAGGTGTAGGAGGTGTGACTGTATATGATGTGGGGTCAGTGTGAGGTGTAGGAGGTGTGACTGTATATGGTGTGGGGTCAGTGTGAGGTGTAGGAGGTGTGACTGTATATGATGTGGGGTCAGTGTGAGGTGTAGGAGCTGTGACTGTATATGGTGTGGGGTCAGTGTGAGGTGTAGGAGGTGTGACTGTATATGGTGTGGGGTCAGTGTGAGGTGTAGAAGATCTCCCATAGAACAAGAAGGTTCTATTATTAAAACGTTCTTCCTAGTGTGGGAATCTACATCCACAGCAAGAACCATTTAAGAACACACCTTTGAAAGAGGTGCTAAACGAGGACCAAATAACCCTAAAAACTTCTCTAAAGAACCTTTACAGTGAACGTTTTTTTACGGAACCAGTTTTCTAAATGTCGTGTGAGTATGTAGAACTTCTGGAAAAGTTTAAAGAACCTCTGTATAATGTAAAAGGTTCCAAACCAATTAAAGAAATCTGCTAGAACCGTATGACCACTACAAGAAGCTCTTGCATGCTTATTAATAAAGGTGCCAAAGGAAAACAGTAAGGGTTCTTTGGAGAACCACAAAAGAACCACATCTGGTAACCTAAGGAACGTTTCAGCAGATGTTAAATTCTTGTTCTGGTTGAGATTTTGTCTCACAGGGTACTCCTAAAAGTGAAGGTTCCTTACAGGGTTCTGTGGACCAATGTCAGAGGAGAACAATCCAATGGACGGTTCTTAAAAAAGGTTATTTTGCGTATTAGAACACCACATTCAGTTGTTTGAGTAAGTTCTAGCTAGAGTTCTGTACCGAGAACCATTTAGGAACCTTTGTTATTAAAAACACATTTTCAAAAAACATTCTTTGGCACTAAGAACCACAGAACAATCATTTCTCATCCATTAAAGAACCTTTTTCATAGAAAGTTCTTTAAAGAACTGTTTTCATTATTGTTTCAGTTTTAAGAACCTCCACGTTACATTACGATTGTATGAGCTAAATGTTTTCTCTAGAACCGTGCAGGAACCATCTAGGAACCTTTGTTTTTTGAAACACACCTTAAACACACCACACCAAAGAAGCATCACCTCTGCTGTTCTACAGAACCGCGCAATGGAAGGTTCTTTAAATGTTCTCATAAATGACATGAGCGAGAATAGAGTGGTTCTTTGCTACAAAAAAGAACCTAAAATCTTCTGATGGATAGTTATTCGGAGAACCAGTTTTATCAGTGTAAATCTGTAATGTAAAAGGTTCTAAACTAACTACTGATTCTACGAGAACTGAACGGCCTTGTCAAGAACCTCTTACACTCTTATAAACAAATAGAGGAGACAAATGTAAACAGAAAGGGTTCTTCAGAGTGAAGAACCACAAAATAACATAACCTAAAGAACGTCTCAGTGGATGGTTCAACTGTTACAGTACAAAAGGGTTCTTCGGAGTGATACCAGAAGAGAACTTTGAAGAACCTTTTTTGTTAATCATATTTTCTTTTTTCCCCTTTGATGAAGATTGGAGAACCATTTAGGAACATTTGTTTTTAAGAACATGAGCTTAAAATACGTTCGTTGGAGCCACAGAACAACAACTTTCATCCACCATAAGAACCTTTTAATGAAGGGTTCTTTAATTAACCGCTGTTGTAAATGAAACATGTGAGTGTAAAGAACCTCAACATAAACCGTTTCTACTAGAACCGTATAGTCATGACAAGAATGTCTTACAGCAGAACGTGTTCTTTGGGCTGATATCCGCAGAGATAAAGACCCTTTTTTGTTAATCATACGTTCTTATTTTCCCTCTGGTGAATATTTGAGAACCTTTTAGGAAACCTAAACACAAACCACTGGCAGTTTCTGCTAGACCCGTACAGTCATGACAAGAACCTCTTACAGTAGAAAGAGTTCTTTGGCATGAAGAACCTTTTACCAGACTGAGATTTAGACTGTAAGCGTTTGAACCTGAACCCCGTGTAGGATCTGAGTTCTAGATATGAACACTGAGCTGCTGTGATATAAACACATCAGTATCTGCGGCAGAGCCGACATGCCGCAGCCCCAAAAGCGCCTCCAGCGGAGAACCCTTCAGAAAGGTTCCGCACTAACGAGCTCAGCTTGTTTTGTCTTAACGTCATGTGGGTGTTAGATAAATGGCTACTGACGGGGTCGGGAACCCGGCGGCTAGAGCCACGAGGACCACGAGGAAAGAACCTTAATACGACACAAACACAGTCAGCACAGCTTCATCAGCTCTCCGCCAACACTAGAACTAGAGTCTAGAACACACATCAGCTCCTCACCAGAGTTAACCAGTCCACCTAAACACAGAGCTCTGACCAGACTGACCACCGCGGGTACCCGAGAGCAGAGAACATGGCAGTGCTGCTCTAGAGAACCCCAGCAGATCCTTCACTCACCACGCTTATCCCGACAGTCGGAGAACACGAGCAGGTACTCCCTCATTCCTCAGCAGCTCCGAGCATCAGTCCAGTCACTTCACTCATTAATTATTCAGATTTAAACTGTTTCTAATTTTGTGATTGGAGGATCTAGAACCGCTGCTGGTCATATGAGCTGATTCTGTGATTTCAATGTGTTTCACTTTGAAGTCGAGTGAGTTTAGAACCGAGAAGATCTTTAACTGTTTAATACAGAACATTTATTTTAATCTGCTTCAGTGAGAACCTATTAAAGCTCACTTCAGAACAAACAAATACATGATTTATTAATACTAACTATTACTAATTATTATTTTAATACTAACTATTACTAATTATTATTTTAATACTAACTATTACTAATTATTATTTTAATACTAACTATTACTAATTATTATTTTAATACTAATTATTATACTAATAATTATTTTTAATACTAAGTACTAATTATCTTTAATAGAGATCATAGTAAGGAAGATGTTAACATGAATATTATTAGTAAGCATTAATATTTATTTATATTATCTCTCTCTCTCTAAATATATATATATATATATATAAACCGTACTAACCACTACACCACCATACTAACCACTACACCACCATACTAACCACTACACCACCATACTAACCACTACACCACCATACTAACCACTACACCACCGTACTAACAACTACACCACCGTACTAACCACTACACCACCTTACTAACCACTACACCACCATACTAACCACTACACCACCATACTAACCACTACACCACCATACTAACCACTACACCACCATACTAACCACTACACCACCGTACTAACCACTACACCACCGTACTAACCACTACACCACCTTACTAACCACTACACCACCGTACTAACAACTACACCACCATACTAACCACTACACCACCATACTAACTACTACACCACCATACTAACCACTACACCACCATACTAACCACTACACCACCATACTAACCACTACACCACCATACTAACCACTACACCACCGTACTAACCACTACACCACCATACTAACCACTACACCACCATACTAACCACTACACCACTATACTAACCACTATACCACCATACTGACCACTACACCACCATACTAACCACTACACCACCGTACTAACCACTACACCACCATACTGACCACTACACCACCATACTAACCACTACACCACCGTACTAACCACTACACCACCGTACTAACCACTACACCACCATACTAACCACTACACCACCGTACTAACCACTACACCACCATACTAACTACAACACCACCATACTAACCACTACACCACCATACTAACCACTACACCACCATACTAACCACTACACCACCATACTGACCACTACACCACCATACTAACTACTACACCACCTTACTAACCACTACACCACCATACTAACCACTACACCACCATACTAACCACTACACCGCCATACTAACCACTACACCACCTTACTAACCACTACACCACCATACTGACCACTACACCACCGTACTAACCACTACACCACCATACTAACCACTACACCACCATACTAACCACTACACCACCATACTAACCACTACACCACCATACTAACCACTACACCACCATACTGACCACTACACCACCGTACTAACCACTACACCACCATACTAACCACTACACCACCATACTAACCACTACACCACCATACTAACCACTACACCACCATACTAACTACTACACCACCGTACTGACCACTACACCACCATACTAACCACTACACCACCGTACTAACCACTACACCACCATACTGACCACTACACCACCATACTGACCACTACACCACCGTACTAACCACTACACCACCGTACTAACCACTACACCACCATACTAACTACTACACCACCATACTGACCACTACACTTTACTAAAATGATCTGTATAGATATTTATATATACAAACATATATTATATATTCATTACAAATATACACACATTCACATTCTGTATGTATATATAATTAATTGTATTTACTCATACTGTTTCATTATTCAGAGTGTGGGGGGTTCTCCGGTTCTTGTCGTGGTTCTATAGTTCCAGTAGAAGTCAGTAACTGGTCAGGACCAAATAAACCCAGTAGAATAAACGATGGCTGTTCAGGAGTTCTTCACAAACAGAAATGGTTCTACAGTCAGTTCTATATATCCACAATTAAAAGGTTCTGTGCATCAATCTTCCCTGTGCTGTTAGTGGTTCTATATGGAACCTTTTTAAAAGGGTTCTGCTGTCGTTATCATACAGGGTTCCGATACTACATAGAACCATATATATATATATATATAAACATAAAGTATCTGCTGAGGAATTATTATTATTATTATTATTATTATTATTATTATTATTATTATTATTATTATTATAGTGGACATGACACGTGCCCCGCAGGTTTGTGAGTAATAAATGGACGCATTACCCACAGACGCCTGTAGGTGGCGACATACAGCTGAATATTTCTCGAGGGGAAGAAAAGAGCAACTAGTTACAAAGGTTAAAGCTGCCTGCGCGCGCGGGGTGTGTGTGAATATGTGTGTGCGCGTAAATGTATGTATGTATGTGTGTGTGTGTGTGTGTGTGTGTGTGTGTGTGCGTGTGCGTGCGTGGGAGGGAGTTATAGGATCACAAGAGCGCGCGCACAGGTACAGGTTCGATGCTGTTATGCAGCAGCAGCTCTTTTAAACCCAAACCTGCATCGCGCGCGCGCACGCGCGCGCACACACACACACACACACACACTTACAGCGCGCGCTCATACACGGGCAGCCAGGCGCGCGCGGAACTCACCTCTGTGCATCTCCCCTCCGGTGTGTGGTCCAGTCCGATCTCCGTCTCGAGCTCCCAGCAGCTCTTATCTCTCCATATTTCTGTTTCCGCTCTCGGTAACGGCGCGGGCTCTCCGCGTGCTCTCGGTGTGTCCGAGTTAAGGGCTCGAGCTCCTCTCCGTTCCCGGTATTCCCATCACTCACAGAAGCTCTCTCCTCCGGCACGCGCCTTCCACACGCGGACAGCGGCAGCAGCGGTTCGGCGCTTTACATCCCATTTATAGTCCCGTCCGCTCACGCGCTCCCGTGTCTCCGCGAACGCACGGAGAAAGCGAGCGCGCGCTCACCACACATACACACACGCGCGCGCGCACACACACACACACACGCAAGCTCACACTCGGACTGGCACGGAGTCCCCGGAGCGCGATATGAACAAGACTGATGCACGCACGCAACAACCCCTCACACCCCTCTCTCACTCTCTCACCCCTCACTCTCTCTCTCTCTCTCTCTCTCTCACACCGAGCGCCACGGAGAGCGCTGACTCCGCCCGTGCAAATAATGTTTGTGCGCAGGCGCAGAGACAGAGAAAGAGGGAGAGAGACAAGGAGGGGAAGAGAGAGAGAGAGAGAGAGAGAGAGAGAGAGAGAGAGAGAGAGAGAGAGAGAGAGAGGAAGAGAGGGAGGGGTGGTGAGAGACGGGTGAGAGAGGCTGGGAGAGGAAGAGGTAGAGAGAGAGAGAAAGGAGAGAGAGAGAGAGAGAGAGAGAGAGAGGAAGAGAGGGAGGGGTAGTGAGAGAGAAAGGAGAGAGAGAGAGAGAAGGGAGAGAGAAGGGAGAGAGAGAAAGAGAGAGAAAGGAGATAGAGAGAGAGAAGGGAGAGAGAAGGGAGAGAGAAGGAAGAGAGAGAAAGGAGAGAGAGAGAGAGAAGGAAGAGAGAAGGGAGAGAGAGAAAGAGAGAGAAAGGAGAGCGAAGGGAGAGAGAGAAGAAGAGAGAAGGGAGAGAGAGAAAGAGAGAGGGTAGAGAGAGAGAAGGGAGAAAGATAGAAGGAGGGGTAGTGAGACTGGGGTGGGTGAGAAGGGAGAGAGAAAGAGAGAGGGATGGAGAGAGAAACAAGAGGAGAGTGAGATAGACGGAGGGAGCTATAGAAGGAGAGAGAGATAAAGGAAGGGGGAGAGAGAGAACATAAGAAATAGGAGGAAAGAAGTAAAGGGATGGAGTGAAAGACAAAAAAAGATTATGGGAGAAAAGAAAGAAGGACTGAGAGGAGGAAATGCTGAGAAAGTGTGGGAGAGGAGAAAAAGGAGGAGGAGAGAATTGACGAGAGAGAAAGAAAGATAGATGAAAGACAGAGAGAGAGAGAGAGAGAGAGAGAGAGAGAGAGGGGTGTGCTACAGGCAGGGGGCGCTGTAGCTGAGCTCCAGTGGGGACCTCACAGAGAAAGACGTTATAAAGACCGCCTGATCACTAAAGACACATAACAGATCACTGTGGGACGCGTCCCAAATCAAGCCCGTAAGAAGGGAACTACTCTGTAGGGGACTCGATCCACTGCAACACTGGGACACTCAGCTCAGCACTGGAGACCCGACTGACCATCACAGAAGATCTACCTCAGAAGATCTGACCAGCAGAACCAGCGCGTTACCGTATCAGCACAAGAGAAGATTATCAGACGAGCCCTCAACCACGAGACACTGACTCTGGATCAGCTGTGTAAGTATCACTGACGCTGGATCAGCTGTGTAAGTATCACTGACGCTGGATCAGCTATGTGAGTATCACTGACTCTGGATCAGCTGTGTAAGTATCACTGACGCTGGATCAGCTGTGTGAGTATCACTGACTCTAGATCAGCAGTGTGAGTATCACTGACTCTGTATCAGCTGTGTAAGCATCACTGACTCTGGATCAGCTGTGTGAGTATCACTGACTCTAGATCAGCTGTGTGAGTATCACTGACTCTGGATCAGCTGTGTAAGTATCACTGACTCTGGATCAGCTGTGTAAGTATCACTGACGCTGGATCAGCTGTGTGAGTATCACTGACTCTAGATCAGCTGTGTGAGTATCACTGACGCTGGATCAGCTGTGTGAGTATCACTGACTCTAGATCAGCTGTGTAAGTATCACTGACGCTGGATCAGCTGTGTGAGTATCACTGTCTCTGGATCAGCTGTGTAAGTATCACTGACGCTGGATCAGCTGTGTGAGTATCACTGACTCTAGATCAGCTGTGTGAGTATCACTGATTCTGGATCAGCTGTGTAAGCATCACTGACTCTGGATCAGCTGTGTGAGTATCACTGACTCTAGATCAGCTGTGTGAGTATCACTGACTCTGGATCAGCTGTGTAAGTATCACTGACTCTGGATCAGCTGTGTAAGTATCATTGACTCTGGATCAGCTGTGTGAGTATCACTGACTCTGGATCAGCTGTGTAAGTATCACTGACTCTGGATCAGCTGTGTAAGTATCACTGACTCTGGATCAGCTGTGTAAGTATCACTGACTCTGGATCAGCTGTGTGAGTATCACTGACTCTGGATCAGCTGTGGAAGTATCACTGACTCTGGATCAGCTGTGTATTACTGACTCTGGATCAGCTGTGTGAGTATCATTGACTCTGGATCAGCTGTGTAAGTATCATCTCCTCTGGTGGGTTCTCCTCTGGTGGGTTCTCCTCTGGTGGGTTCTCCTCTGGTGGGTTCTCCTGCAGTGGTGATGGTGGTTGTTCTGGAGGAGTGAGGTAGACGGGAGTTTGGAGGCGCTGCAGTCAGACGCTCACGTTTAAGAAGACGAGCTGCTGCTGCTGATCACTTACATCTGAAGATGATGTCACTGCTCCACTGGAGCTCCACTTCAGTTCTGCTTGTGTTGCATCATGGGATTATCCTAGCAGTGGAGGAGCTGTTCGACGCTTCTTTCAGATCAGCTGAAGGAGGAGCCTCAGTAGTCAGTATGTTTAAGAGATGTATGAACTGGGAGAGCAGGGTATGTAGTAGATACTGATTCTGACATGTAAATATACTCCCTAACCCTAACCTAACCCTAACCCTAGAATTAATAAAATAAACCCAGTCCAGTTCCAGTTACCAGTTTATCTGATCACTGCTTTACTGGACCCGCTGATGGAACTGAGCAGATTAAGAAGTCAGGAACTCAACAATCACACACTCGAACCACTTTAAGTTTTTTATGGGCAGAAACACACATACTAAACAAATAAACTAATAAAGTTTTAATACCGGCACCGCAAAAAACAGCATCTTATCAGACCTGCTCTCCAGTCTGATCAACATTTCCTCACTGTCCAATTAAAACTAACTATCTACTTTTGTTTGATTGCTTGTTCTCTACATAATTTAAACAATGTATCTTAAGGTCATGATGACTGGACCAATAGAAATGCTCGGTTTTCTGTGGACAGTGATGATCTGGAATATTTCTTTAGTTTGCAGACGTTTCTTTCAAAGAACAACATATACAACGTACAGCCAATGCTCCAAACACTAGGGGGCAGCATTTCACTAAAAATGCTCCTCCTCCATCTTCACTCCTTACTAGTGTAGAAGAAACATTTCAAGTTCAGAATCAAACGTTCCTCTCGTTCCTCTCTGAGAGCGCCTCCGCTGGTGAAACAGCTCCAGTGTTCACTCTTCTTCTAGTGATACTCAGTGGAGCCACATTATTATGACTGCCTATTCTGGATGGTGGCAGTGTGTAGGTCAGAGGTCACTAACAGGTGGACCGGATCCGGATCCGGACCCAGACGTTGTCCAATGCGGTCCAAACAGTGTTTCGACGGAGTTTAGTTTAAGAGGCGGAACGTTTCTTCTCTTTATGGTATACGGGTGCAGTAAACTCACTGACCAATCACGTACGTTGTAAGATCACCAAAGACGCTCCTCAGCCAATCAGATCTGTGCAGATTCAGGTGTGCGGCGCTCACACAGGCAGAAGAGGAAACTCGGACTGGAGCGAGACCTGTTTATTCTTCACACAGACACCTCCACACCAACATCTCATCTGTTCTGAGAGCGAGGAGAATTAAACATAGCCGTATCTCTTATGTGTGTGAGAACTTTCCTGACACCATCAGTCCAGGTTTAAAGTCCTGGCTGGACCACCAAGAGCTCACTTCTCTCACCGAACAAGAGAAAGTCTGAGAGAAGAACAGAAGAGTTAACGAGAAGACGCTTATTTTATTTACTTTCTCTCACTTTTAAAAAAAACATTGTTTTTTTTAATACAGCCCTTGTGTTTACTTCAAGTGAGGGAAAAAAATATTAGTTTATAAATAATTAATTCAGTATTTAAACAGTAAATATACTGAAATATACTGAAGGGTATGTGTGGTGTGTTGGTGTTTCAGTAGCTGATGGTATGAGATGCTGATACTAGATACTTCAGTAAACAGATACACCACTGAATCAGAACACACGCTAGAGATGATGATGATGATGATGATCCAGACCGTCCTGAATAAATTTCCACCAACTGGACCTTACTGAACTCTAATGAACAGCCCTGGTGTAGGTGGTCAGCGTTCTGGTCTGGGAATGTTTTCGTGATGTTCTCTGGATCCACTCATCCATGTGGAAGACCCTTTCAACTGATTTGGGTCTGAATCCGTCCTTGCAGGTCATGTACACCATACAAGCTGATTGTCTTCTCTGGGGAGGATGGGATCTTCCAGAGCCGACCAAGACTTCCAATTACTACGCTGGACCCCTAAGCGTCTGTGAGACCACCTGGATGGTGGTGTTGGCCCTATGGCTCCTCCTCCACACTCCCTCCAGCAGCTGTGGTATGCACTGCAGTCAGCATGACTCCAGATACCTGTGACCACCTACCAGGACCTTACTGAGACCCCCAGTCCGTCTGACTCGGGATACGAGCTGGTTGTAACACATTTGAATGATGTAACTTTTGTTTGCTGCTGTATGGGGTTTGTTGCCGTGGAGCAGGCAGCGGCTGTGTTCACTCGCCAAGAGCTGGTGCTTCTTTATTTTTGTGTACTGTGTACTTACAGAGTCACTGAACTCCACCGTCTGTAGAGTTACAGAACTACTGCTGAGGTTCTGGAACTCCAGTGAACCACAGCGAGAGCCGTTATCCACAAATATAATAAACCTGGAACAGTAGACCTTACCAGGAGTGACCCGCCTCCCAAAATTTCACCAACAGACGACTTGTGGGACAGAATTCTGTGGACCAATGTGTCAATGGTGGAACTTTCTGGCCGATGTGGTTCCTGTTACATCTGGTGTACAGCCAACACTGCATTCCACCATAAGAACATCACACCAGCAGTGAAACATGGTGGCGGTAGTGTGATGGTCTGGAGGTGCTTTGCTTCTGCAGGTACCTGTTATAACTGGTGGAACCATGAATTCTGCTCTCTGCCCATCAGTTTGGAACCTGAAGCTCCAGTGCAGCTGGGTTATGTAGCAGAATGGTGATCTGAAGAACACGAGCAGGTCTGAACTGCTTAGAAGAAACTAAATGAAGGTTCTAGAGTCAAAGTTTTGTTCTGAACCCCACTGAGATGCTGTGGCAGGACCTTAAAGAAGTAGTTTAAACCCTTTAATTAGAATAAACCTGTGAAACTCTTCCTCAGTGACGTAGAAGACTCACCAACATTCGATTGCAGTTGTTACTGCTGAGAGTATCAAAACCAGCTACTGAGTTTAGGTCTAACGTCTTCTGGTGATACGGGTTTTAAGTAAATATTTATATTCTGTAAATGGAATAATCATTTAAAAGTTGTATTTTGTTTACGGGTGTGTTTCTTATACTGTAATTAGTTGATGATCTGAAAAACTTGTGACTAATTAGGACAAACAGAAGAAACCAGGAAATACTTCTTCACAGCACTGGGCTGAGGGCCTCACGCCTGGCGTAGGAAGAGCAGCGCTGCATCCGAACTCTCCCAGCCGAGACAGCGCTGTCCAAACAGCACAGACATCCGAGAAAGTAATAAGATCAGAAACTGATATCAGCGTCTGCTCGGCTCATTAATCAGTTCCATTAGCCGGGAATGTGAGGAGTCGCCGCCGCTCCTCGTTCAGCAGAACCTCCTAATATTAGTTATTATATCTTATTCTCCTCACAGACTTTAGATCCTAGCGGGGCTGCAGATCTGCACGCAGGACTTCAAACTGGATCTTGTTGTGGGATGTTGAACTGGAAGGCAGAAACAGGAAGAGCTTCAGAATCATTTATGGCGATCAGAGCGTTGGATCAGCGCCGGCACTTCCAGGGAACGTTCCTCGAGAAACGCTACAGCTTCCAGAGAAAAGAGAGGAAGCAGCCGATCACAGAGATTCAATTAACATGTTGTTTGAAGTTGAAACTGAAGCCCTTCGTAACGACAACAAACACAATTACCAAAACCGGGAGCGCTGGAAACAGACGCCGGGACAGCGGAGCGCTCGGAACGCTTTTATTATCCAGTGACAAATCAGACGACAGACTCCATCTCAGTTCCCCGCAAACAACATCACAATCAATTAAGACTCGTTACTGAGAACGCAGTGCAGGCGGGATTACTCCGTTACACGGTTACACCATCCGGCTCTTCTCCGCTGGGGAGCCGAGCGGCTCTCCGAGTCCAGTTACAGTTTTCCGTCTGCTGAGCTGCTCCAACCAGAAACAGGAAATACTGATAACTACACACCGAGCGTGTCCTACAGTCTAAAACCCTGCGGTAGTCACTCCAAAATCAGTCCAGCCTGGTCTCACAGTTCACTCTGACTGAACCTGCTCTGGAGTGTCTGGATCTCTTTGGCTAAGCTAAGCTAGCTGGGAGAGAGGAGCTGCTAGCTTTAGCTTAGCTCGGCGGCTACAGCTCCAAACCAGGTTTCTGAGCAGCTGCTGGAATTCTCTTTTCTCTGAACTCAGTAAAACTGTGTCGGTCAGGACTGAACCTGCACTGCAGGGGGCGGAGCTGCCAGAACGCTAGCTAAGCTAACGCTAATCAGCAGCTCTGTACTGGTTTAACAGCTGTTTAACGTTTAGAAACTGGTGTTACTGGTGAAACTGGTAAGATTTGATGTGGAGGATTTAATATCGTGGACTGGTTTTGGAGAACTACGTGTATTAGGCTGTTCTCTGGTTTGATAGCAACACAATACAGACAGGAATGTAGAGCCAATCAGGGAACAGCTACGTCATCCCGATTAGTACTCACCGTCGTACTCAGAGCCGTACTCAGAGCCGTACTCGGATTACTCCGCGTACTCAGAGTACCCACCCAACCCTAACCGTACTCTGAGTATGGCTCAGAGTGATCAGAGTATGGCGAGTACTCAGCCACTCGGGCCCTGCAGTGGAGGAGAGCCCCGGATCTCTGGTTACAGTGGATCTACATACAGTTAGAGGAGGTGCTGATGCTCCGACAGTGTTCAGACAGGTTGAAGCTGTACATGCAGAACCTACACTAGAACCTCGTTTATTCTAAAGAGGCCCGAAGACTATTAATACCAACCAGAGTAAAGATTAATACCAATCATAAACACAAACACTCAGAAAACAGTCCTCCATCAGAGATTCAGATTCTCAGTAGTCTCACACACACACACACACACACACACACACACACACACACACACACACACACACACAGCAGTGTTAATAGAACCGCACACCGGATCTGCTGAACAACACAGCAAACAAAGGAACCGCTAAAGAACCCCATCATAAAGAGAAGCGTATGCAAATTAGAACCACGATGATTCAGAGACGTACAGAAAATTAAACCCATCCTAATTATCATACACTCTAATATCTGGAACGAAGCCAGTGAAGAACCACTTTCGGTTCCACAAAGAATCTTTCAATGGATGGATCTTTAGAGAAGTTCTTTAAGGAACATATTTATACTCCTCCCAATACTAAATGGAGAACCACCATTCTAATGTTATTGCTTAAAGAACCCTTCATGTGCAGCACTGAGAAGTTTACATAAAGACTGAATAATGATGTTTCTCAGAAGGTGCTAAAAAAGGGTTCTCTGAGGGGTTCTCCTTTGGTTCTATCAAGAACCTTTTAAAAGATATCTGGAAAGAAGATACGAGAGTGCGAATAACTTAACCACTGTAAGGTTCCCCTAAACTGGCACATAATGTGAAGGTTCTTTAAATCTTTAAAAAGGTTCTTCACACTCACAAATCTCTTCTTTTGAACTTGGCAGAAGTAGTTCTGCTCTATGACAGGGGTTCTAGAACCGGTACTCCGGGACCCCCAGACAGAGCAGATTTTTGCTCCAATCTAACCTGAAACACACACAGATGTTGTCATACGCTCCTGCCAAAAGAGGGGTGGAACCACTTTTGGTTCTCTCTAGAAAGGTTTCATAGGAAAGGTTTTCATTCCTGTAAACCAGATATGTGAGTGTCAAGAACCACTTTAAGGTTCTAGAAAGAATTTATACATTAGGCAAAAGGTTCATGGAACTCGCAAATCTTTTTTTCAAACGAACCTTATTAAAAAAGGTTCTATATAGCAAAAAAAAGGTTCTCCTACTGTAACAAGTTTATGTCATAACAATAGGGGAACCCCGTTTGATGCTATATAGAACCAACACAACCTCCATAGCACTCATGGATGTACTCTTTATCTGGGCACATGAGGAACACTTATCTAGATGGGACTAGTTTGGGAACCACTGGTTCTTTGGCATCCTTCAAAGAACCCAGGCGTACCGTGTGGAGATTGAGAGGTTTACTGAAGTCCAAATAAAGATATTACTGGTCGTACGCTCTTAAGAAGGTGCCAGGTTCCTCCTGAATGAGGTATGTGAGGTATAAGGTATCTGAATGCTTCAAGAACCTCTACATAACGTACAGAGAGCTGGTGCATCATGTGCAGGTTCTTTAATCCTTTAAAAGGTTCTTCACACTCACAAACCTCTTTTTCAAATTTGGCTTTTTAGGGAACCAGAAGTGGTTCTTCTATGACAGTGGTTCTCAAACCGGTACTCGGGTCCACATTTTTGCTCCAACCTGAAACACTCAGCGATGGAACAAAGAACATGGAGTACTTGGTGCTCAAAACGGTCCTCAGGCTAGTTTGAGAACCAATGGTTCTCATCACTTAAAGAACCCATTGAGTACCATGTACAGGGACCAAAATGTGCCAAAAAGGTTCTTTGGTGTGGAACCACTTTTGGTTTCCTTCTAGAATGGTGACAGTGGAATGGTTCTTGTTTCAGATATGCGAGTGTGAGGAACTATGGAATGGATTAAAGAACCGCTAATTAAAGGTTCTGGAAAGGATTTTACATCATGTGAAGGTTCTTGACGTTTGCCAATCTCTTTAGTCTAAAGTCATAACAGTAGGGGAACCTCTTTTGGTGCTAAGTAGAACCGACATATTGTTGCTGTATCTCCAAAATGATAACTTTACAGGAGAGTCCAAAAACTCTTTAATTTTAATGTAAGTCAATGGAACCGGAATTTCTCCAGGCTAGTTTGGAGCGTTCCTATTGGTCCAGTTATTCCGGAGTCGAGTTTGAATGATGTTGAAAAATAAAAATAATAAAAAGTTTTTGCTTTGGACAGCGATGATATTCCCAATCTGAAGAACCGTGTCAGCATGCAATGAACTGGTTCTACCACAGAATTAATGAATTTCCTATTTACCCGTGCACATAGAGACACTTATCTAGAACAAAAAGCAGAACAATCACAGCACAGGCTGCGACTGAGTGGACTCCACCGTGGGCATGAAATCGGGTGAGCGGGCGCATCACTGACGTTCCTCGAGCAGACGTACGGAACGGTATGACCTTCCCGAAGCGAGCGGCACGTTCTGTGTCTTACAGCGGGTTCCCCTCCGAGCGGGAACGGTGGAGATAGCGCGGCGGAGGGCAATCTTTCAGAGCAGCAGCTGCAAATCCAGACTGAATGAGGAAATGTGTGGATCTGCACCTGCCCGATTACACGCCGCCCTCAGAGCTCTGCCCGTCTGCAGGGAGGAGAGCAACAGCCAGACGAGCAGAGCAAGAACTTCTCCAAGAACCTTCAGGAAAAACACAGAACCCGGAAAATATTCAGAAGTAAAAAAAAATATCCCACAGTCCCCCCTATCCTCGCGTCTCGCCTCGGAGACGAGGCAGAGACAGAAACACGCGTACACCCAACAACATAAACAGAAATAGCACTGAAATGTTTCCTGACTTCTGGAAAATCAACACTTTCACCTCCGAGAATGATCCACCAAGTTCTCACGTTCTAGCAAACACTCATTCATCACGACACGGAACAAAAACGTCAGGAATAACGGGAACGCCTTCATCCTAAACACCAGCACATTAATCTGAAATCAACATAAACACTCTCCAGCGGGACAATAAGTTAATGAACAGTCTCTGTGGTGAGATGAACACTGAGTGGTGGATCTTCTCAGCTTCTCCAGCGACGTTCTCCGGTTCCTCACATGGCGTCGAAGTGGAAACGATGGGCCTCCTGTCTTTTCTCTCGATCATCAGCTTTCTGAAACACAACCGACAGTCACGGGTCACTAACAGCACAAGACAGGTGTTTCTGATAAAGTGGCCAGTTAGTGAAAGTATAAGGTGGGTGTTTCACTACTGCATACAGATAAAAAGAAAAGTAAAGACAAAAAAAGTGAGAGAGGCAGAAAAAATGAGAAAGTGAGAGAAAAAGAAAGACAACAAAAGAAACTGAAAGAGAAAAATCAGGAAAGAAAAAAGACAGAGGGAGAGAGAGAGAGAGACAGTGAGAGAGAGAGAGAGAGAGAGAGAGAGAGAGTGAGAGAGAGAGAGAGAGAGAGAGAGAGAGAGAGAGAGAGAGACAGTGAGAGAGAGAGAGAGAGAGAGACAGTGAGAGAGAGAGAGAGAGAGAGAGAGAGAGACAGTGAGAGAGAGAGACAGTGAGAGAGAGAGAGAGAGAGAGACAGTGAGAGAGAGAGAGAGAGAGAGACAGTGAGAGAGAGAGAGAGAGAGACAGTGAGAGAGAGAGAGAGAGACAGAGAGAGACAGTGAGACAGAGAGAGACAGTGAGACAGAGAGAGAGAGAGAGACAGTGAGAGAGAGAGAGACAGTGAGAGAGAGAGAGAGAGAGAGAGAGAGAGAGAGAGATACAGAGAGACAGTGAGAGAGAGAGAGACAGAGATGGGCCGTGCGAGCAAGAGAACTCATTACAGACACAATGGCACACTTTACAGGCTGTAGCGGCGCAGAGTGAGATCACAGATACAGCAGCACACACTCTGTCTCACACTGATAACACACACACACACACGGCCGGGCGAGCGAGCGAGCGAGCATGTGTGTGTGTGAGTGTGTGTCAGTGTGAGTGTGTGTGAGTGTGTGTGTGTGTGTGAGTGTGTGTGTGTTGTGATGGTTGTGATGGTGTCTGTTCTCAGCGGTGGGTGATGAGTGACTCACACGTCGGACCCCTCCGCACCGTCTCTCTCTGTCTGTGTGAATTGGTTCTCCTGATCTATGAGGGTCACTCTGGTGTATTTTTAGTGCAGCACACCCCCCCCCCCCCCCCCACCCCCCACCCCCCCACCCCCCACCACAACCACCTCCCCCCCACCACGGCAACCACCTCCCCCCCCACCGCAACCACCCCCCCCCACCACGGCTAACACTACAGAAAAGTGTTCATGTCAGAAGAAAAGAGGCTCTTCAGATACAGCGGGAGATGAAGGTGTGTGTGTGTGTGTGTGTGTGTGTGTGTATGTGTGTGTGTGTGTGTGTGTGTTGCTTCTTTTCTACAGAGAAAAACTAAACCTGCAGCACCAGCAGATCCATCCACACTCAGAGCGTCCGGTCACATACCGATACGGAGGATTCTGAATTACAACAACAACAACAACAACAACAACAACAACAACAACACAGCTATTAACACTACTACTGTAACCACGAGCAGCGATGTTTAATAACCGAGATCATCACAACCGATAAAGAGTACAGTGTGTGCTCAATCAAATCCTCACAGCACTGTTCAACACCAGTACCTGACCTCACTAACACTCAATCAAATCCTCACAACAATGTTCAACCTAATGTTCAGTCTAGTATGAATAGTAGGGGCTGTTACTGCAGCACAAACTCTTCATTAGTGCCCCCCACTGAGAAGATACTCTGGACCAGCAGGTGTCTACAGACTGCAGAGCCTCCAGACGAAGCTTCTGAGGTATTTGTTGTTGTGTTTTTGGATCGCTGTCTCCTCAGCGCTGTTCACATCACTACGTTCTCTGAAGAACACTTACTGTAACTTCACGCTCTGACAAGGTTGATCTCTCAGAGCGTCTTCAGCGTGTAGAACTCTCCAGCCATCACAGGAGCTTTAAAAACGTGCTGCTATCTGACAGGATGACACTCGTCTCACCTGCAGACTATCTTCTCCTGGAAGAGCTTCACTGTGAGTCTCTCTCACACCATCCTTCATACTTCAAAACCTCAGTCTCGTCTAATTCTCTCTTTCTTCTTCTTCTTTAAAGGACGAGAACGTCTCCAGCGTGAAGCTCTGGTTCTCAGAGAACACGTCAAGGAATGATTTGGGCAACAAATTCAGACTTAACCAGTTTTCAGTCTCTGTTTCAACACGAGGAACCGAAACACGAGGAGAGCCGCGCAGGTGCAGAGTGACGCTGCAGTGAAGGTGGAGAGGAAGATAAAGAGAATGGAGGAGAGTGAGTATCTCACCCTCTCCTCTCCTCCGCTCCGCCGGCCTTCGGAGCAATCAGCTGATCCTCTCCAAACCCCAATCTCACTCATACTAAAGGTTAGCATCTCTTATCTTCTACAGCCTCCTCAATTACAGCCTGTCATACCACAGAGAGAGAGAGAGAGAGAGAGAGAGAGAGAGAGAGAGAGAGAGAGAGAGAGAGAGAGAGATACAGACAGACAAAGACAGAAAGAGAGAGAGACAGAGAGAGAGAGAGAAACAGAGAGACAGAAAGAGAGGGAGACAGAGAGAGAGAGAGAGAGAGACAGAGATACAGAGAGACAGAGAGAGAGAGAGAGACAGAGATACAGAGAGACAGAGAGAGAGAGAGACAGCAAGACACAGAGAGACAAAGACAGAAAGAGAGAGAGACACAGAGAGAGAGACAAAGTGGGAGAGACTACACTACAACACTATAATCACAGTCCCCTACACTACAACACTATAATCACAGTCCTCTACACTACAACACTATAATCACAGCCCCCTACACTACAACACTATAATCACAGTCCCCTACACTACAACACTATAATCACAGTCCTCTACACTACAACACTATAATCACAGTCCTCTACACTACAACACTATAATCACAGCCCCCTACACTACAACACTATAATCACAGTCCCCTACACTACAACACTATAATCACAGCCCCCTACACTACAACACTATAATCACAGTCCTCTACACTACAACACTATAATCACAGCCCCCTACACTACAACACTATAATCACAGTCCCCTACACTACAACACTATAATCACAGTCCCCTACACTACAACACTATAATCACAGCCCCCTACACTACAACACTATAATCACAGTCCCCTACACTACAACACTATAATCACAGTCCTCTACACTACAACACTATAATCACAGTCCCCTACACTACAACACTATAATCACAGTCCCCTACACTACAACACTATAATCACAGTCCCCTACACTACAACACTATAATCACAGTCCTCTACACTACAACACTATAATCACAGTCCCCTACACTACACCACTATAATCACAGTCCCCAACACTACAACACTATAATCACAGTCCCCTACACTACAACACTATAATCACAGCCCCCTACACTACAACACTATAATCACAGTCCCCTACACTACAACACTATAATCACAGTCCTCTACACTACAACACTATAATCACAGCCCCCTACACTACAACACTATAATCACAGTCCCCTACACTACAACACTATAATCACAGTCCCCTACACTACAACACTATAATCACAGTCCCCTACACTACAACACTATAATCACAGTCCCCTACACTACACCACTATAATCACAGTCCCCTACACTACAACACTATAATCACAGTCCCCTACACTACAACACTATAATCACAGTCCTCTACACTACAACACTATAATCACAGTCCCCTACACTACAACACTATAATCACAGTCCCCTACACTACAACACTATAATCACAGTCCTCTACACTACAACACTATAATCACAGTCCCCTACACTACACCACTATAATCACAGTCCCCTACACTACAACACTATAATCACAGTCCCCTACACTACAACACTATAATCACAGTCCCCTACACTACAACACTATAATCACAGTCCCCTACACTACAACACTATAATCACAGTCCTCTACACTACAACACTATAATCACAGCCCCCTACACTACACCACTATAATCACAGTCCCCTACACTACAACACTATAATCACAGTCCTCTACACTACAACACTATAATCACAGTCCCCTACACTACAACACTATAATCACAGTCCCCTACACTACAACACTATAATCACAGTCCTCTACACTACAACACTATAATCACAGTCCCCTACACTACAACACTATAATCACAGTCCCCTACACTACAACACTATAATCACAGTCCCCTACACTACAACACTATAATCACAGTCCCCTACACTACAACACTATAATCACAGTCCTCTACACTACAACACTATAATCACAGTCCTCTACACTACAACACTATAATCACAGTCCCCTACACTACAACACTATAATCACAGTCCTCTACACTACAACACTATAATCACAGTACCCCACACTACAACACTATAATCACAGTCCTTTACACTACAACACTATAATCACAGTACCCCACACTACAACACTATAATCACAGTCCTTTACACTACAACACTATAACCAGTCCTCTACACTACAACACTATAATCACAGTACCCCACACTACAACACTATAATCACAGTCCTCTACACTACACCGCTATAATCACAGTCCTCTAGACTACAACACTATAATCACAGTCCTCTACACTACAACACTATAATCACAGTACCCCACACTACAACACTATAATCACAGTCCTTTACACTACAACACTATAACCAGTCCTCTACACTACAACACTATAATCACAGTCCTCTACACTACACCGCTATAATCACAGTCCTCTACACTACAATACTATAATCACAGTCCCCTACACTACAACACTATAATCACAGTCCCCTACACTACAACACTATAATCACAATCCCCTACACTACAACACTATAATCACAGTCCTCTACACTACACCGCTATAATCACAGTCCCCTACACTACAACACTATAATCACAGTCCCCTACACTACAACACTATAATCACAGCCCCCTACACTACAGCACTATAATCACAGTCCTCTACACTACACCGCTATAATCACAGCCCCCTACACTACAACGCTATAATCACAGTCCTCTACACTACAACGCTATAATCACAGTCCCCTACACTACAACACTATAATCACAGTCCTCTACACTACACCGCTATAATCACAGTCCTTTACACTACAATACTATAATCACAGCCCCCTACACTACAACACTATAATCACAGTCCCCTACACTACAGCACTATAATCACAGCCCTCTACACTACAGCACTATAATCACAGTCCTCTACACTACAGCACTATAATCACAGCCCCCTACACTACAACACTATAATCACAATCCCCTACACTACAACACTATAATCACAGTCCCCTACACTACAACACTATAATCACAGTCCTCTACACTACAACACTATAATCACAGTCCCCTACACTACAACACTATAATCACAGTAACTGATTGTAGATCAGAGCTGTACAGCGTGTGTGGGTCAGAGCTGTTCGTGGGTACGGGAGAGGATAGAGGCAGGGCGAGCTGCTGGAGTGCCTGACTCGTTTTCTCTGTCCTCAGTAGAGGCAGGCGAAGCTGCTGGAGTGCCTGACTCGTTTCCTCTGTCCTCAGTAGAGGCAGGCGGAGCTGCTGGAGTGCCTGACTCGTTTCCTCTGTCCTCAGTAGAGGCAGGCGGAGCTGCTGGAGTGCCTGACTCGTTTCCTCTGTCCTCAGTAGAGGCAGGGCGAGCTCCTGTTGTGCCTGACTCGTTTTCTCTGTCCTCAGTAGAGGCAGGCGGAGCTGCTGGAGTGCCTGACTCGTTTCCTCTGTCCTCAGTAGAGGCAGGGGGAGCTGCTGGAGTGCCTGACTCATTTTCTCTGTCCTCAGTAGAGGCAGGCGGAGCTGCTGGAGTGCCTGACTTGTTTCCTCTGTCCTCAGTAGAGGCAGGGCGAGCTCCTGGAGTGCCTGACTCGTTTCCTCTGTCCTCAGTAGAGGCAGGCGGAGCTGCTGGAGTGCCTGACTCGTTTCCTCTGTCCTCAGTAGAGGCAGGCGGAGCTGCTGGAGTGCCTGACTCGTTTCCTCTGTCCTCAGTAGAGGCAGGGCGAGCTGCTGGAGTGCCTGACTCGTTTCCTCTGTCCTCAGTAGAGGCAGGCGGAGCTGCTGGAGTGCCTGACTCGTTTCCTCTGTCCTCAGTAGAGGCAGGGCGAGCTCCTGGAGTGCCTGACTCGTTTTCTCTGTCCTCAGTAGAGGCAGGCGGAGCTGCTGGAGTGCCTGACTCGTTTCCTCTGTCCTCAGTAGAGGCAGGGCGAGCTCCTGGAGTGCCTGACTCGTTTTCTCTGTCCTCAGTAGAGGCAGGCGAGCTGCTGGAGTGCCTGACTCGTTTTCTCTGTCCTCAGTAGAGGCAGGGCGAGCTCCTGGAGTGCCTGACTCGTTTCCTCTGTCCTCAGTAGAGGCAGGCGGAGCTGCTGGAGTGCCTGACTCGTTTCCTCCGTCCTCAGTAGAGGCAGGGCGAGCTGCTGGAGTGCCTGACTCGTTTTCTCTGTCCTCAGTAGAGGCAGGGTGAGCTGCTGGAGTGCCTGACTCGTTTCCTCTGTCCTCAGTAGAGGCAGGACAAGCTCCTGGAGTGCCTGACTCATTTCCTCTGTCCTCAGTAGAGGCAGGCGGAGCTGCTGGAGTGCCTGAATCGTTTCCTCTGTCCTCAGTAGAGGCAGGGCGAGCTCCTGGAGTGCCTGACTCGTTTTCTCTGTCCTCAGTAGAGGCAGGGCGAGCTCCTGGAGTGCCTGACTCGTTTCCTCTGTCCTCAGTAGAGGCAGGGCGAGCTCCTGGAGTGCCTGACTCGTTTCCTCCGTCCTCAGTAGAGGCAGGCGGAGCTGCTGGAGTGCCTGACTCGTTTCCTCTGTCCTCAGTAGAGGCAGGCGGAGCTGCTGGAGTGCCTGACCGGCGAGTGAGAAGCTTCCCTGAGCAGAGAGCAATTACAGCTTTCAGCGGCGTAATGAGCAGAACAGCATATGGCTCGCACGGAGAACGCCAACAGCTCTGCTGCTCTACACACACTCACACTCACTTACACACACACTTACACTTATACACACACACACTTACACTCACTTACACACACACTTACACTTATACACACACACACTTACACTCACTTACACACACACTTACATTTATACACACACACACACACACACACTCACTTACACTTACACACACACACACACACTCACTTACACTTACACACACACTTACACTTATACACACACACACTTACACTCACTTACACACACACTTACACTTATACACACACACACTCACACACACACTTACACTTATATACACACACACACACTTACACTTATATACACACACACACTTACATACACACACTTACATACACACACGCACACTTATACACACACACACACTTACACTTATATACACACACACACACTTACACATACACACACACTTACACTTATACACACACACGCACACTCACTTACACACACACACACGCACACTTATACACACACACACACTTACACTTATACACACATGCACACTCACCACAGTCATATACACACAAACACTCATACAGACACACACACAGTCATACACACACACACACACTTACACTCACACACACACTTACACACACACACTTACACTTATATACACACACACACACTTACACTTATATACACACACACACTTACATACACACACTTACACTTATATACACACACACACTTACACTTATATACACACACACTCACTTACACACACACACATGCACACTTATACACACACACACACACACTTACACTTATACACACACGCACACTCACCACAGTCATATACACACAAACACTCATACAGACACACACACAGTCATACACACACACACACACTTACACTCACACACGCACACTCACATTCATAAACACACACACACTTACACTTATACACACACACACACTTACACATACACACACACACACTTACACTTATACACACACACACTCACTTACACTTACACACACACACACTCACTTACACTTACACACACACACACGCACACTTATACACACACACACACACACTTACACTTATACACACACGCACACTCACCACAGTCATTTACACACAAACACTCATACAGACACACACACAGTCATACACACACACACTTACACTCACACATGCACACTCACATTCATAAACACACACACACACACTTACACTTATACACACACAGTCATACACACACACACTTACACTCACACACACACACACTCACATTCATAAACAAACACACTTACACTTATACACACACACACATACACAGACACACACACTCAGACACACACACACACAGTCATACACACACACACACATTCATAAACACACACTCACATTCATAAACACACACACACACACTTACATGCATAAACACACACACACACTCACTTATACACACACACACACACGCTCACAGTCATATATACACACACACACACTCATACAGACACACTCAGTAATATACACACACACACTCATACAGACACACACAGTCACACACACACACTTACACTCACACGGGCACACTCACAGTCATATATATACACACACACACACTCATACACACACAGTCATACACACACACACACACACAGTCATACACACACACAGTCATACACACACACACACTCACACACTCACATTCATAAACACACAAACACACTTACACTTATACACACACACACACACACATACACAGACACACACACACACTTACACACACTCACATTCATAAACACACACACACACTTACACTTATACACACACACACATACACAGACACACACAGTCATACACACACGCACACACACTCATACAGACACACACATGCACACTCACATTCATAAACACACACACACACACACACACACTTACATACACACACACAGTCATATACACACACACACACAGTTCTACACTTAAACACACTATCCATGTTTTATTTACACACACAATCATGGTTTTACACACACACACACACACACACACACACAGTCTTTTACACATTCATCTTCCAACAACACAAACACATGCGTGTTTATTACACTCATCATCCATTACATCACACAGCAACACAGACACCAGCACTTCTACAGCTCCACCCTCAGTATCGACTCCGCCCACTTTTAATCTGAGACCACAGCACCGCAACACGGAGCAGATACTATTAGGGAGGTGGGTCATTCTCAGCTCTGCAGTGACACTGACGTGGTGGTGGTGTGTTAGTTAGTGTGTTGTGCTGGTGTGAGTGGATCAGACACAGCAGTGCTGCTGCTGGAGTGTTTAAACACTGCGTCCACTCACTGTTCACTCTATTAGACACTCCTACTACTTGCTGGTCCACCTTGTAGATGTAAAGTCAGAGACAGTAGCTCATCTGCTGCTGCACAGTTTGTGTTCCTCTAGTTCTTCATCAGTGGACACAGGACGCCGCCCACAGGACACTGCTGTCCAGATAGTTTTGGTTGGTGGACGATTCTCAGTCCAGCAGAGACACTGAGGTGTTAGCACTGCTGGGTTTGATCCACGCTGGAGGTCTCTCTGGATACAAGCATCTTTAACTGGTTCTATAAGGTTCTCATCTCGCCCCTGCTTTTATTAAAGGTGGGCCGACAGGTACGCTGGTGACACCAGGCTCAAGCAGGTGGGCCGATGGCTCCAGTGCCAAACGCCCCCATCGTTACCTACGAGCTACACACCAGCCGCAGAAACGCACACGCGCCGGCTCACTCGCTCGTCTGCAGGAGAGTGTGCGCACACGCGTGTGCCCTGTGGGCTCTGCGGAGAATGAACAACAGATTTGATACGCTGAACGGACAGAAGAAAGCAATTAGCAGGGACGGCATTTCTCCACTGACTCCACGGGTGAGCTGTGGGGGGGCGGGGGGGCACACGCACACTCCCCCATCTGCCCACCCTGACCCATCTGTTCAGCCCTACACACACACATATGCACACTCACACACATGCACACACTCACAAGAACAGGACAAAAACACACCCTCAGGAGCATGAATGTGTCTGTGTGTGTGTGTGTGTGTGTGTGTGTGTGTGTGTGTGTGTGTGTGTGTGTGTGAGAGAGAGAGAGATAGAGAAAGGGTGTGTGTGTGATTTTATATGAACAGAAGAAACAGAGTGAAACAGAGTGTGTGTTTGTGTGTGTGTGTGTGTGTGTGTGTGTGTGTGTGTGTGTGTGTTAAAGATATGAGACTCGGCGCTCCGACAGGGAAGAAAGGAGCGAGAATGATAAAAAAACACACCAGGCGAGCGTCAGACGAGAGAAAAAATGAGAAACAACAGGAGGGACGGAGCAGAAATGGAGGGACGGAGGAGAAATGGAGGGACGGAGGAGAAATGGAGGACCGGAGGAGAAATGGAGGGACGGAGCAGAAATGGAGGGACGGAGGAGAAATGGAGGACCGGAGGAGAAATGGAGGGACGGAGGAGAAATGGAGGACCGGAGGAGAAATGGAGCGACGGAGGAGAAATGGAGGGACGGAGGAGAAATGGAGGGAAGGAGGAGAAATGGAGGGAAGGAGGAGAAATGGAGGACCGGAGGAGAAATGGAGGGACGGAGGAGAAATGGAGGGACGGAGGAGAAATGGAGGGACCGGAGGAGAAATGGAGGGAAGGAGGAGAAATGGAGGGACGGAGGAGAAATGGAGGTGGAGGAAATGGAGGTGCAGTGTGTGGGATATGCAGGTTACACCACCACCGGTCAGAAGTTTGGAATCGCTGCAGTTTAAGACTTAGCCAGTCTAGCTGTACTGGACCACCACAGGTCACATGACCTTTTACACTCAGGACACTACGTAGCAATAATCAGATTAATTAGATATTATCAGACATCAGAGAGATCAGAGAGATATTAGAGTGAAACATCCTTACCTGTAATAAATACAAACAAAATACAAACACAGACACACAGTCTCTCAGCAACATCATGATCAAACACGTCTGCTGTATATAAACAAGATTATTACTATTATTACTATTAATATTATTATAAATATTAATATTAATAACACTCTGAATAAACTAATACTCCACCTTTACAGTCAGTTACTGTATACAGTGCTTTAATAATAAACTCCTCTCAGATAACAGCTCTGATACAGTAACACAGTCCGAGTAGACTCACCACTGTAAACACCATCACCACCACTGTAAACACCATCCACCACCACTGTAAACACCACCACCACCACTGTAAACACCACCACCACCACTGTAAACACCACCACCACCACAGTAAACACCATCACCACCACTGTAAACAACCACCACCACCAACGTGTAAAACACCATCCACCACACACTGTAAAACACCATCCCACCACTGTAAACACACCACCACTGTAAACACCATCACACACCACTGTAAACACACCATCACACCACCACTGTAAACACCACTCACCCACACTGTAATCACACAGTCACCACCACTGTAAGACACCACCACTGTAAACCACCACCCACTGTAAAGACATCTTCACACCACTGTACACACACCACCACCACTGTTAAACAACCATCACCACCACTGTAAACACCATACACCACTGTAAAAACACATCACACCACTGTAAACACCACCACCACCATGTAACACCATCACACCACTGTAAACACCATCACCACCACTGTTAAACACACCATCACACCACCACTGTAAACACCACACTGTATAACACCTCCACTGTAAAACACCACCACCACCACTATAAACACCATCACTCACCACTGTTAAAACCATAGTCACTGTAACACCAATCACCACCACCATGTTTAACACCACATGTAAAACACACCACTGTAAACACCATCCACACTATAAACCCCATCACCACACTGTAAACATCTCGCTGTAAACACCATCACCACCACTGTAACCACCATCACCACCACTGTAAACACCATCACCACCACTTGTAAACATCACACCGCCTATAAACATCATCACCACCACTGTAAACACCATCACCACCACTGTAAACACCACCACACACCACAGGTAAACATCATCACCCGCACCACTGTAAACACCCCACCACACTGTAAACACCACACCCGACTGTAAACATCAACACTCCACGTAAAAACCACCCATCACCACCACTGTAAACACCATCACCCACACAGTAAACATCATCACCACCACTGTAAACACCATCACCACCACTGTAAACACCATCACCACCACTGTAAACACCATCACCACCACTGTAAATACCATCACTGTAAACACCATCACCACCACTGTAAACACCATCACTGTAAACATCATCACTGTAAATAACTCCGTTTACACCTCAAGCGCTCGGTCATAGATGGTTTGAAAAATTGGTGGAAATATAAAAGTGAGGGTCTCACCTTCTCCTGCCAGTGAAGGATTCCAATAATGACCAGGATGAAGACACATACACCAATCAGAGCGATGGCCGTCAGCAGCACCACTGGATTACTCGTGGGAGCGTCAGGTAGCGCCTTGTCACCCCAACTAGAGAGAGAGAGAGATGAGAGAGGAGAGAGAGAGGGAGTCGAGAGGAGAGGAGAGGAGAGAGGCGAAAAAGAGAGAGAGAGAAGAGAGAGAGAAAAAGGAGAGAGAGAGAGTCGAGGCTCTGAGGTTGAGCTGAGCATAGGCACTGCGGTGAGACTGAGTCGAGGCTCTGAGGGTGCGTCTTGAGTCGTGGCTCTGAGGTGAGTCTTAGACTAGCTCAGAGGAGAGCTCTGAGGTGAGTCCTGAGGCGAGGCTCATGAGGTGAGTCTGAGCGTGAGGCTCTGAGGTGAGTCTGAGTCGAGGCTCTGAGGTGAGTCTGAGTCGAGGCTCTGAGGTGAGTCTGAGTCGAGGCTCTGAGGTGAGTCTGAGTCGAGGCTCTGAGGTGAGTCTGAGTCGAGGCTCTGAGGTGAGTCTGAGTCGAGTGTTTAGTGTGAATGGTTTCAGGTGTATGATTAACAGCATGAGTCTGCTGGTCAGTCTGTAGGTTTGCTGGTCGGCTGGTGTGACAGATAATAAGCTGGAGTTTCAGAAGGTTTGAAGGATCTTCTCAGAAGTTCAATAAAGTGCTGGTTGGATTTGTCTCCTTCTTTAAACGCGGAGGTTAGCGCACTCTGCTCCACTCCACTCCACTCCACTCCGCTCCACTCCGCACCGCTCCACTCCGCCCGCTCCACCCGCTCCGCCCCCGGGCCGTAGGTCTGTTTATAATGAAGCTGGTTATCTGCCCCCGTCCAGTGGGGCCCAGACGAGGCGACGGAGTAATGTACAGTATTACTTGCTGTCTCTTGTCCTGAATTTCCTCACTTCAAAACACTTTCCATTCTCCCGACCAATGGAGCAGTCCACCACGACCACGTGCCCCTCCCAGATCACCAAACTAGAAACTTCAAGGCATCATTACTCTCCATTTACTTTAAATATGCTGCGTTAAACCAGCCTGCCCGCGACCACTGCCATGTTCACCAGCTCCAACCTTCTTTCCATCAAACCTCAAACCTTCTCCTTCAACTCTTTCTCCTTCAACTTCAAACTCTTCTCCTTCAACCTTCTCCTTCAAGCGTCAAACCTTCTCCTTCAAACCTTCAAACCTACTCTCTCCTACAACCTTCAGAACCATCTCCTTCAACCTCTCTTCAACCTTCACACCTTCCTCCATCAACCATCCAAACCTTCCTCCATCAACCAGTCTAACCTTCTCCTTCAACCTTCAAACCTTCCTCCTTCAACCTTCCTCCTTCAACCTTCAAACTTTCTCCTTCAGTCCTTCTCCTTCAAACCTTCAAACCTTCTCCATCAAACCTTCAAACCTTCTCCCTCAAACCTTCAAACCTTCTCCTCTCAAAACCTTCAAACCTTTTCTCCTTTCACCTACTCCTTATCAACCTTTCAAACCTTCACCATCACCTTCTCCTTCAACAACCTTCCACCTTCTCCATCAACCTTCAAACCTTCTCCTTCAAAACAACTTCTTCAACCATCAAACCTTCTCCTGTCAACCTTCTCTTTCACCCTTCAATACCTTCTCCCTTCAACCTTCCAAACCTTCTCCATCAACCTTCTCCCTTCCACCTTCAAAACCTTCTCCCTTCAACCTTCTCCCTTCAACCTTCAAACCTTCTCCTTCAACCTTCAAACCTTCTCTTCAACCTCAACCTTCTCCTTCAACCTTCTCCTTCAACCTTCAAACCCTCATCCATCAACCTTCAAACACCTTCTCCATCAACCTTCAAACCTTCTCCTGTCAACCTTCACACAACCTATCCTTCAAACCCTTCTCTTCAACCTTCAAAACCCTATCTCTTCAACCCTTCAACACCTTCTCCATCCACCTTCAAACCTTCTCCCTCACCTTCAAAACCTTCTCCTTCACCCTTCTACCTTAACCTCCAAACCTTCTCCATTCAACCTTCAAAACTCCTCCATACCTTCACAAACCTTCTCCATCAACCTTCTACAAACCTTCTCCTTCAACCTTCAAAACCCTTCTCACATTCCAAACCTCAAACCTTCTCCTTAACCTTCTCTCAACCTTTCAAAACCATCACCACAACCTTCAAACCTTCTCCTTCAAACCATCTCTTCCTTCAACCTTTCAAACCTTTCTCCTTCAACCGTCAAACCTTCTCCTTTCAACCTTCAAACCTTCTCCCATCAACCTTCAAACCTTTCTCCATCAACCCTTCTCCGTCCAACCTTTCAACCCTTCTCCTTCAACCTTCAAACCTTCTCTTCCTTCACACCATCTCCATTCAACCTTCAAACCTTCACCTTTCAACCTTCAACTTCTCCTTCAACCTTCAAACCTTCTCCTTCAACTTCTCCTTCAACCTTTCAAACCTTCTCCTTCCAACCTTCAAACAAACCTTCTCCATTCGAAACCTTTCAAACCCTTCTCTCCATCAACCTTCTAGACCTTCTCCATCAACCTTTCAAACCTTCTCCATGCAACCTTCAAACCTTCTCCATCAACCTCTCAAAACCATCTCCTTCCACCTTCAAACCTTCTCTTCAACCTTCAAACCTTCTCCATCAACCTTCAAACCTTCTCCTTCAACCTTCAAACCTTCTCCTTCAACCTTCTCCTTCAACCTTCAAACCTTCTCCTTCAACCTTCAAACCTTCTCCTTCAAACCTTCTCCTTCAAACCTTCACACCTTCTCCTTCAACCTTTCTCCTTCACACCTTCCAAACCTTCTCCTTCAACCTTCAAATCCTGTCCCATACAAACCTAATCTCATCCTTCACCCCTTCACCATCTACCTTCTCCTTCAACCTTCAAACCTTCTCCTTCAACCTTCTCCTTCACACTTCCCACCTATCGCCCTTCAAAACCTTCCAAACCTTCTCCTTTCAACCTTCAAACCCTTCTCCTTCAACCTTCTCCTTATCAACCTTCAAACCTTCTCCATCACCTTCAAACCATCTCCATCAACCTTCAAACCTTCTCCTTCACCTTCATCCTTCAACCTTCAAACCTTCTCCATCAACCTTCAAACCTTCTCCATCAACCTTCAAACCTTCTCCATCAACCTTCAAACCTTCTCCTTCAACCTTCAAACCTTCTCCATCAACCTTCAAACCTTCTCCTTCAACCTTCTCCTTCAACCTTCAAACCTTCTCCATCAACCTTCAAACCTTCTCCATCAACCTTCAAACCTTCTCCATCAACCTTCAAACCTTCTCCTTCAACCTTCAAACCTTCTCCATCAACCTTCAAACCTTCTCCTTCAACCTTCTCCTTCAACCTTCAAACCTTCTCCTTCAACCTTCAAACCTTCTCCTTCAACCTTCTCCTTCAACCTTCAAACCTTCTCCTTCAACCTTCAAACCTTCTCCTTCAACCTTCAAACCTTCTCCTTCAACCTTCAAACCTTCTCCTTCAACCTTCTCCTTCAACCTCAAAACCTTCTCCTTCAAACCTTTAAAAACCCTTCTCCTTCAACCTTCAAACCTTCTCCATCAACCTTCAAACCTTCTCCATCAACCTTCAAACCTTCTCCTTCAACCTTCAAACCTTCTCCTTCAACCTTCAATATACTCAGCTCGCACTACACTCCGCTCACTCTACTCTCACTAGAGTACTACACTCCACTCTCACTACACTCAGCTCGCACTACACTCAGCTATCACTACACTCCACTCAGCTATCACTACACTCAGCTATCACTACACTCCACTCAGCTATCACTACACTCAGCTATCACTACACTCCACTCAGCTATCACTACACTCCACTCAGCTATCACTACACTCAGCTCACACTACACTCAGCTCACGCTATACTCAGCTCACACTACACTCAGCTCGCACTACACTCAGCAGACACTACACTCAGCTCACACTACATTCAGCTCACACTACACTCAGCTCACACTACACTCAGCTCACACTACAGCGTCTGTCTGCACACCCTGCCTTACAGAGCTTCAGAGAGTCTGTACAGAACACCTGACAGCTAAATATAATCTGTCCTGACACACGCTCTCACAAAATGAGTCACTCTCACAAACATTACCAGATAAAGAGAGCTTCTCACAAAGATTACTGAAAGAACAGAGAGAGAGAGAGAGTAAAGAGTAAGAGTAGAGAGACAGCGCGAAAGAGAGTGAGAGAAGGCGGTAGAGAGAGACAGAGAGAGAGGTAGAGAGAGAGTGAGTGAGAGAGTGAGAGAGAGAGAGAGGTAGAGAGAGAGTGAGTGAGAGAGAGAGAGAGAGAGAGAGAGAGAGAGAGAGGCAGAGAGAGAGACGAGAGATAGAGGGTAGAGAGAGAGTGTAGAGAGAGAGAGAGAGTGAGAGAGAGAGAGAGGGTAGAGAGAGAGAGTTGAGAGAGAGAGAAAGAGAGGGTAGAGAGTGAGTGAGCGATGAGAGAGAGAGAGAGCAGGTAGTAGAGAGAGAGAAGAGGGCGGTAGAGAGAGACAGAGAGAGAGGCAGCGAGCTGCGAAAGCGAGAGAGAGTGAGTGAAAGAGAGAGAGGTAGAGAGAGAGTGAGAGAGAGAGTGTGAGAGAGTAGAGAGTTACGAGAGAGAGTGAGTGTGTAGAGAGAGAGGAGAGAGAGAGGAGTGAGAGAGAGAGAGAGGAGAGAGAGTAGTAGAGGTGTATGAGAGAGGTAGAGAGAGAGTGAGAGGTGAGAGAGAGTGAGAGCGAGAGGTAGAGGCGAGCTGAGAGAGGTAGAGAGATGAAGTGAGAGAGTGAGAGATAGAGGGAGTGAGTGAGAGAGAGAGAGAGAGGAAGAGAGAGAGAGAGGGAGAGAGGTAGTAAGAGAGGGAGAGAGGGAGAGGGAGAGGGAGAGAGAGAGGGAGAGAGAGGGAGAGAGAGAGATAGTGAGAGAGTGAGAGATAGGGAGAGAGAGAGAGGTAGGGAGAGAGTGAGAGATAGAGAGAGAGAGAGAGAAAGAGAGAGAGGTAGTGAGAGAGTGAGAGATAGAGAGAGAGAGAGAGAGAGAGAGAGGTAGTGAGCGTGTGAGAGAATAGAGGAGCGAAAGTGTGAGAAAAGAGAGAGAGGTAGGTTGCGAGAATGAGAGATAGAGACGAGAGGTGAGGTTGAGAGTGTTAGAGAGCTGAAGTGAGCGAGTGAGAGATCGAGGTGAGATTGAGTGACGAGAGAGAGGAGAGAGTGTAGGGAAGAGAGAGAGATGAGAGGGAGGAGAGGTAGGTGAGAGAGGGAGAGCGTGAGAGAGATTGAGAGCGAGTGAGAGAGGAGAGGGAGAGCGAGGAGGTGAGAGAGATAGTGAGAGCGAGAGAGATAGGGAGAGAGAGAGCGGTTAGGGGTGAGAGTGAGAGAGTAGAGGAGAGAGAGAGCGACAGAGAGAGAGGTAGTGAGAGGAGTGAGAGCTAGAGAGAGAGAGAGAGGAGGATGAGGAAGAGAGAGAGAGGAGAGGTAGTGAGAGAGTGAGCGATAGAGAGAGAAAAGCCGAGAGAACGCGAGAGTAGTGATGAGAATTGAGAGATAGTGAGAGGAGACAGAGAGAAGAGAGAGAGAGAGAGAGAGAGCGTGAGAGGAGAGAGAGAGATGTTAGGGACGTGTGATGGAGGAGATAGAGAGAGAAAGAGAGAGAGGTAGTGAGAGAATGAGAGATAGAGGAGCGTGGTGAGAGGAGGTCGCAGCGTGATAGTGGAGTGAGAGTGATGAGAGTAGAGGGAGTGATTGCTGAGCCAGTGAGAGAGCGAGGCCAGAGAGAGAGGAGTGAGAGAGTGAGAGGGCGAGAGGGTAGTGAGAGAGGGAGAGAGTGAGAGAGATGAGGTCGCCGAGAGAGGGAAGTAGAGGGAGGAGGAGAGAGAGAGCGAGCGAGCGAGGAGATAGGGAGAGAGGAGATGATAGGGAGGAGTGAGAGAGACGAGAGAGAGTAGAGATAGAGTGAGAGGTAGGGAGGAGGAGTGAGAGGTAGAGAGAGAGAGAGAGAGAGAGAGAGGAGGCGAGAGTGAGATAGAGAGAGGTAGTGATGAGAGTGAGAGAGATAGAGAGTAGAGAGAGAGAGAAAGAGAGGTCGTGAGAGGGTGAGAGATAGAGAGAGTGACGAGACGTGAGAGAGAGTGAGAAGAGAGCGAGAGCGCGATGAGGAGAGAGCGAGGGAGAGAGAGAGAGAGAAGGTGAGAGAGTGCGAGATAGAGAGGAGAGAGCGAGAGAAGTGAGGAGAGAGCAGAGAGGCCGTCAGTGAGTCGTGAGGGAGAGAGAGAGTGTGGTAGCGAGAGTGTAGTGATAGTGTGAGTGCGTGAGTAGTGTGTAGTGTAGTGAGAGAGGTAGTGAGAGTGTGAGATAGAGAGAGAGAGAGAGAGAGAGAGGTAGTGAGAGAGTGAGAGATGAGGAGAGAGAGAGAGAAAGAGAGTGAGGGTAGTGAGAGAGTGAGAGAGACGAGGAGAGGAGAGGAGAGAGAGAGCGAAGAGCGTGAGTAGTGTAGCGAGGAGATGATAGGGAGGTAGAGCGGCGTGCGAGAGAGCGAGGAGAGGAGGTAGTGCAGGAGGAGTGAGAGATAGAGAGAGAGTGAGAGAGAGAGAGAGAGATTGCTTGTCTCCTGAGCTGAGATCACGTGTTCTCCTTGTGAAGGAGTTGATGGAGAGGATCCCGCTGAGACTATTCCGAGTCTGGTCCGTGTTTATGATCCCGAATGGAAGATAAGTTCATTACGGAGCGCCGCTGGAGCCGGAACCTCGTTAAATATTGATAATGGAGCAGCCTGGCGACGGAGAGGTGCACTAACGAACTGCACTAATTAACATTAATGGAGACCAGTATATAGTTAATCCAGTAAAAACACAGAGTCACTGGAACGTCTCGAGTCTCCGAGGCACAGGTCCAAATCAGTCTTGAGATTCTGAGATGCGAGTCTGAGACTTGAGATTCTGAGATGCGAATCTGAGTCTTGAGATTCTGAGGTGCTAGTCCGAGTCTTGAGATTCTGAGATGCGAGTCTGAGACTTGAGATTCTGTGATGGCGAGTTCTGAGTTCTTGCGAATCTGAGATGCTAGTCCGGACGTCTTTGTGAGATTCTACGATGCAAGTCTGAGACTTGAGATTCCTGAGACGATGAGACTGTTGAGTCTTGTGGGTCTGAGGTGCGTGTCTGGTCTTTAAGGATTTGAGATAGAAGCGAGTCTGAGTCTTACGATTCTGAGATGCGAGTCTGAGTATTGAGATTCTGAGATGCGAGTCTGAGTCTTGAGATTCTGAGATGCGAGTCTGAGTCTTGAGGGTCTGAGGTGCTAGTCTGAGTCTTGAGATTCTGAGATGCGAGTCTGAGTCTTGAGGGTCTGAGGTGCTAGTCCGAGTCTTGAGATTCTGAGATGCGAGTCTGAGTCTTGAGATTCTGAGATGCGAGTCTGAGTCTTGAGATTCTGAGATGCGAGTCTGAGACTGAGCTGTCCTGAGATTGAGAATCTGAGATGCGAGTCTGAGTCTGAGGGTCTGAGTGCGAGTGTCTGAGATTCTGAGCTCTGAGTGTGATAGACGAGCCTGAGTCTGGATTCGGAGTGCACGATCTTAGTCTGAGGTGCGAGTCTGTGATCTGAAATTCTGAGATGCGAAGTACTGAGTCTTACGAGTTCTGAGCTGTGTGCGAAGTCTGCGTCTTTGATATTCTGAGCTGCGATTGGAGTCTGCGTCTTGAGGGTCTGAGGTGCCCAGTCTGAAGTCGTTGAATTCTGAGATTCGAGTCCAGAGATCTTGAGGACTGCGTTGCTAGTCCGAGTCTTAATTCTGAGATGCGATTCTGAGTCTTGAAGTAATGCCCCCTGGAATCGGTCTGAGTCTTGAGAATTCTGAGAAGTGAGTCTGAGACTTAGGTCTTGAGGTCTAGACGAGATCTTGAGATTCTGAAAGCGAGTCTGATCTTGAGGACCTTAGTGCTAGTCCCAAGTCTTGAGATTCTGAGATGCGATGTCTCTGAGACTTGATGGTTCCAGGTTGCGCGTTCTGAGTCTTGTGATTCTGGAGCTCGCGCAAGAGTCTGGAGTCTTGTGGGTCTGAGGTGCGAGTCTGAGTCTTGAAAATCTGAGAAGCCGAGTCTGGAGTCTACAGATTTTCTGAGTGCGAGTCTGAGTCTATATATTCGAGATGACGAGGTCTGATCATGAGGTCCTGAGTGCCATACTGATCAGAGATTCATGATATCGAGTCTGATCTTGAATTCGAGATGCGAGTCTGAGTCTTGAGGTCAGAGGTGCAAGTCAGAGTCTTTGAGATTCTGAGATAGCGAGTCTGAGTCATGAGATGCGAGATGCGATCAGATTCTTGAGATCTGAGATTCGATACTGAATCATTGAGTCTTCTTTCTTTTGTATGGAGAGTCTGGGTCAAATATCAAGTAGAGTCTTTCAGTCAGATTCAAGACTGAAGTGTCTGAACAGAGTCTAGGGTTCTAGTTGGGAGTTTGAGTCGAGTCTCTGGTCTCGGAGTTGTGAATCTGAGTCACTGTGATGCAGCAAAAGTAAAAAGTTGAAGGCCTACAGGGGGCGACAGTCAGCGACTCTTATTTAGATTTATTTCTGTCAGACTTAGATCTGACTCTGACTCGAGGCTCATCTCAATGCATAAACACAAACCTGTGTGTGAGACTAAGTGTGTGTCTGTGTGTGTGGGCCTGAGAGTGTATGAGTGAGTGCATGTGTGTGTGTATATGTATGTGTGTGTGCGAGTGTGTGTATATATGTATGTGTGTGTTGTGTGTGTAGTGTATGGTTGTGTGTGTGTGTGTGTATGTATTGTATAAATATATATATATATATATAGTAAATATATATATTATATCTATATACATATGTGTGTGCGTGTCCGTGTGTGTGTGTGTGTGTGTGTGAGTGTGTATATATGTATGTGTGTGTGTGTGTGTGTGTGTATGTGTGTGAGTGTGTGTGTATATGTGTATGTGTGTGTGTATGTGTGTGTGTTTATGTGTGTGTGAATGTATGTGTGCATGTGTGTGTTTATGTGTGTGAGTGTGTGTGTAAATGTATATGTGTTAGATCTGACTCTGACTCGAGGCTCATCTCAATGCATAAACACAAACCTGTGTGTGAGACTAAGTGTGTGTCTGTGTGTGTGGGCCTGAGAGTGTATGAGTGAGTGCATGTGTGTGTGTGTATGTATGTGTGAGTGCGAGTGTGTGTAAATATGTAAGTGTTGTGTGTAATATGTATGTATTTTGTGTGTGTGTGTATGTATTTATATAAAATATATACATATGTGTTGCGTGTGTGTGTGTGTTGTGGTGTGTGTGTTAGTGTGTAGATATGTATGTGTGTGTGTGTGTGTGTGTGTAATTGGGTGAGTGTGTTGTAAGTGAAGTGTGTGTGTGGTATGTGTGTGTGTTTATGTGTGTGGAATTTATTGGGAATGTGTGTGTTTATGTGTGTAGTGTGTGTGTAAATGTTTATTGTGTTAGATCTGAATATGAATAAGGCTCTTATAATTGAATATAAAAAATAAATGTGTGTGAGACTAAGTTGTGTATGGGTGTGGGGGATGAGTGTGGATGAGTGAGTGGAATGTGGTTGGTTATATTATGTGGTGTGTGCGAGTGTTGGTATATATTTGTATTGTGGTGTGTGTATATAATGTATGAGTGTATGTGGTGTGTGTGGTTATGGATGGTATATATATATATATAGTACAGATGTTGGTGCTGTGTGTGTGTGTGTGTGGTGGGTGTGTGATTGTGTATATATGTATGTGGTGTGTTGTGTTAGTTAGTGTGGTGAGTGTTGTGTATAGGGTAGGTGTGTGTGTATGTGTGTGTTGGTTTGTTGGGTGTGTTTGGTTTGTAATGGTGTGGTGTTGATGGGTGTGAGTGTGTGGTAAAGTAGAGGTGGTTAGAGTAGGACTATGTATAAGGAGAAATATAATTATTAAAATAAAAACTGTGTGTAGAATAAGTGTTGTCCTGTGTGTGTGGCCCATGAATGTAGGAGTGGATGCATGTTGTGTGATATTAGTTGGTGTGCGAGTGTGTGGTATAATGTATGTTGTGTGTGTTTATAATCCCTTCATTCCTTTTCTTCACCAACACGGTTCCTTATCCCTTCTCATCACCACACTGTTCTTCCATCCTTATTCCTTTATCATCACAACACTGTTCCTTCTCCCTTCATCTCCTTTATCACCACCAACACTGTTCCTTCAACTCATCATGCATCCCAACACTGAGTCCTTCATTACCCTTCAATCCTTTATCATCACCAACACTGTTCCTTCATCCCTTCATCATCACCAACACTGTTCCTTCATCCCTTCATTCCTTTATCACCTGGCGGTGTGTTTACTGTTCTTTGATTGGCTGCTTGTTCTGAACTGATCTAAGTGGGAGGTGTTCTGTATTATTAGTGTTCACTCTTCGTGCCTCACCCGCTGGATGTTTAGTCTGAATTTAATGAAGTACTGTTCTGATCGTTGCTGTGGACTCGGGACTCCTGGCAGTCGTACGTCTCATACGGCTCTTATTAAGAGGAGCTTCTCTGTAGCTCGACGTGCTGACGGCGACTCCATCAATTACAAAGGTAATCTTCCCTCTTCAGGTTGTTTCCAGACAGCAATTAGCAGCAAACAGAGAATTCATCTTTGTGGGAAATCCTCCGGAGGGCAGGTTTTAATTTACCACCACACTTCCACCACAGAGCTACACTACGCTTCTGCACCACTTTAGCGGCGCGTGGGCTCCACAGAAGCTCTGATGCTATTTCGGGCGTGTGTGGACGGAGAGGCTGGTAAATGGAATGGATGAGGCGTTCTGCAGCTGCGTGGGTAGAGTTAACCTACTGCCCACTGATGGGGTCAACTGTGGTCGCTACCAGAGGGAGAACTAGATACAGAACCAGCCAATCACAGAGCAGGAGAGCAGAGGGGAAAGCGAAGAGGGACAGAAGGAGAGAAGAGAAAAAGAGGAAGTAGGAGAGACGCAGAATAGAGAAGAGGATTGAAGAGAAAAAAACTTAAGAAAAATAAGAGAAGGAGAGGAAAAGGAAAAAAAACAGAAGAGCAGTGGCGGAGGAGAGAAGATGATGGAAGGGACAACAAGAAAACAAGAAAACAGAAGGAAAGGTAAAAGAAGAGTAGAAAGCAGCAGGAAACAAGAGAAGAGGTGAGAAGATAAGACACAAGAGAAGAGGAGAAAAGATAATGGGAAAGAGAGGAGAGGAGACAAGAAAAGAAGAGAGGAGAAGAGAAAAAAGGGAGATGAGAGGAGAAAAGAGAATAAGGGAAAGGAGAGGAGAGGACAACATGAGAAGAGAAGAAAGGAGGGGAAAAGTTAGGAGAAGAGAGTAAGGAAATTAAATGATGAAGAAGAGAAAAAAGGAAAAACAGAGGAGCAGACACAAGACGAGAGAACAAAAACAAGGTGAAGAAGAAAAGGAAAACTAAAGAAAAGAACAGAAGAATGAGGGAGAAGGAGAAAGTCAGGAAATATATACAGTGAGTGGGAAACGGTAGAGGAACGGAGAAGTGTAGGAGGTGGGGCACTCTTGTTCTCCATCCTCGTTTCCTCTTAGCCTGCAGAACATGCAGAACCAGCTTCATCACCAGCCAACACGCAGAACCTCCTTTACAGTCCCGGTGTGATCCAGAACCACAGAATCTAACAGACTAACATACCTTCAGGGTATGTGAGGTTCAGGGTATGTGAGGTTCAGGTAAATTTGAGTCCGGGTTGAGGTTTAGGTGTTATGAGGTCAGGGGAATTTGAGGTTCAGGGTGTTTTACGGTTTCAGATATTTGAGGTTCAGGTGTTTGAGTTCAGGGTAATGTGAGTACCAAGGGTAAGTGCTGTTCATGGTATATGAGTGTTCAGGTAAATGAGGTTCAGGGGGTCATGTGAGGGTTCATGTTATGTAGGTTCAGGGTATTTGAGGTACAGGGTATTTTTGAGTTCAGGCGTTTGAGGTTCAGGTGTATGCTGGTCCGGCGAATAAGGTTCAGAGTATTGAGGTTCAGTGGCGTTAATAGGTTCCGGGGCGAATGTAGGTTTCATGCTTTTAGAGGTTTAGGGTGTTTGGAGGTGTCAGGGCTATAAGAGTGTTCAGGGTGGATAGAGAGTGTTCAAAGGGCTTTGAGTTTATGGTGTTTGAGGTTTAGGTGTGTTTGAGTTCCAGCGGTGTTTGAGGTTTAGGGTGTTTGAGGTTCAGGGCGTTTGAGGTTCAGGGTGTTTGAGGTTCAGGGCGTTTGAGGTTTAGGGTGTTTGAGGTTTAGGGTGTTTGAGGTTCAGGGTGTTTGAGGTTTAGGGCGTTTGAGGTTTAGGGCGTTTGAGGTTCAGGGCGTTTGAGGTTTAGGGTGTTTGAGGTTTAGGGTGTTTGAGGTTTAGGGCGTTTGAGGTTTAGGGTGTTTGAGGTTCAGGGCGTTTGAGGTTCAGGGCGTTTGAGGTTCAGGGTGTTTGAGGTTCAGGGTGTTTGAGGTTTAGGGTGTTTGAGGTTCAGGGTGTTTGAGGTTCAGGGTGTTTGAGGTTCAGGGTGTTTGAGGTTTAGGGTGTTTGAGGTTCAGGGTGTTTGAGGTTTAGGGTGTTTGAGGTTCAGGGTGTTTGAGGTTTAGGGTGTTTGAGGTTCAGGGTGTTTGAGGTTCAGGATGTTTGAGGTTTAGGGTGTTTGAGGTTCAGGGTGTTTGAGGTTTAGGGTGTTTGAGGTTTAGGGTGTTTGAGGTTCAGGGTGTTTGAGGTTCAGGGTGTTTGAGGTTTAGGGTGTTTGAGGTTCAGGGTGTTTGAGGTTCAGGGTGTTTGAGGTTTAGGGTGTTTGAGGTTCAGGGTGTTTGAGGTTTAGGGTGTTTGAGGTTCAGGGTGTTTGAGGTTTAGGGTGTTTGAGGTTCAGGGTGTTTGAGGTTTAGGGTGTTTGAGGTTCAGGGTGTTTGAGGTTCAGGGTGTTTGAGGTTCAGGGTGTTTGAGGTTCAGGGTGTTTGAGGTTTAGGGTGTTTGAGGTTCAGGGTGTTTGAGGTTCAGGGTGTTTGAGGTTTAGGGTGTTTGAGGTTCAGGGTGTTTGAGGTTCAGGGTGTTTGAGGTTCAGGGTGTTTGAGGTTTAGGGTGTTTGAGGTTCAGGGTGTTTGAGGTTTAGGGTGTTTGAGGTTCAGGGTGTTTGAGGTTTAGGGTGTTTGAGGTTCAGGGTGTTTGAGGTTCAGGGTGTTTGAGGTTTAGGGTGTTTGAGGTTTAGGGTGTTTGAGGTTTAGGGTGTTTGAGGTTCAGGGTGTTTGAGGTTTAGGGTGTTTGAGGTTCAGGGTGTTTGAGGTTCAGGGTGTTTGAGGTTTAGGGTGTTTGAGGCTCAGGGCGTTTGAGGTTTAGGGTGTTTGAGGTTCAGGGTGTTTGAGGTTTAGGGTGTTTGAGGTTCAGGGTGTTTGAGGTTTAGGGTGTTTGAGGTTCAGGGTGTTTGAGGTTTAGGGTGTTTGAGGTTCAGGGTGTTTGAGGTTTAGGGTGTTTGAGGCTCAGGGTATGTACAGGTCTATGTACTGAACTCTCAGTATACAGATATCACATATTACACACAGACACACAGACAGATACACTCAACATGGAACCAGTATGACTCCATGTACTCACAAGGTCTTAAAACAAAAAGTGTGTGTATGTGTGAGTGAGTGAGTATATGTGTGTGTGTGTGTGTGTGTGTGTGTGTGTGTGTGTGTGTGTGTGTGTGATCAAATCTGTAATTCTAGCAGCTCCTGATAAAGACCTCTGTTGTGTTCTCTGACGGCGGAGGAAGCTGATGTCTTAAATTCAAATAAGAAGCACTCGGGAAACTAAGAGGGGGATGGAGGAAGGGAGAGAGAGAGAGTGAGTGAGAGAGAGAGTGAGTGAGTGAGTGAGTGAGAGAGAGAGAGAGAGAGAGAGAGAGAGAGAGAGACTCCATTGCGGATGCTTTCTTAGAAAGACAAATGAGAGAGAAAATGAGGGCGAAGGATTTCAATGATGGAGCGAGTGATGGATAGAGAGAGGAATGATAGCAGCATCTGTTTTACACATTACCAACACAGCTTAACATCACAGTTACTAATAATACTAGAACAATAACCCCATCACCACCAGCACAGTCTCAGCTCCCACCCCCCACTCCACTACTGAGAAGACTCCATATTCAGAAAGGAATGAAGAGATGAAGGAACAGTGTTGGTGATGATAAAGGAAGGAAGGGATGAAGGAACAGTGTTGGTGGTGATAAAGGAATGAAGGGATGAAGGAACAGTGTTGGTGATGATAAAGGAATGAAGGCATGAAGGAACAGTGTTGGTGATGATAAAGGAATGAAGGGATGAAGGAACAGTGTTGGTGATGATAAAGGAATGAAGAGATGAAGGAACAGTGTTGGTGGTGATAAAGGAATGAAGGGATGAAGGAACAGTGTTGGTGATGATAAAGGAATGAAGGAACAGTGTTGGTGATGATAAAGGAATGAAGAGATGAAGGAACAGTGTTGGTGGTGATAAAGGAATGAAGGGATGAAGGAACAGTGTTGGTGATGATAAAGGAATGAAGGGATGAAGGAACAGTGTTGATGATGAAGGGATGAAGGAACAGTGTTGGTGATGATAAAGGAATGAAGGGATGAAGGAACAGTGTTGGTGATGATAAAGGAATGAAGGGATGAAGGAACAGTGTTGGTGATGATAAAGGAATGAAGGGATGAAGGAACAGTGTTGTTGATGATAAAGGAATGAAGGGATGAAGGAACAGTGTTCGTGATGACTGTTTAAAGTTACGCTCAGATTTGGATTTTGTGGTTCTTTAACTGTACTGGGTGGGGAGGTGTTAGTGTGTGTTGGGGGAGTGTGTGTGTTGGTGGGGGGGTTGTGTGGGGAGGTGTTAGTGCGTGTTGGTGGAGGTGGGGAGGTGTTAGTGTGTGTTGGGGGAGTGTGTGTGTTGGTGCGGGGATTGTGTGGGGAGGTGTTAGTGTGTGTTGGGGAGTGTGTGTGTTGGTGGGGGGGTTGTGTGGGGAGGTGTTAGTGTGTGTTGGGGGAGTGTGTGTGTTGGTGGGGGGGTTGTGTGGGGAGGTGTTAGTGTGTGTTGGGGGAGTGTGTGTGTTGGTGGGGGAGTTGTGTGGGGAGGTGTTAGTGTGTGTTGGGGGAGTGTGTGTGTTGGTGGGGGGTTGTGTGGGGAGGTGTTAGTGTGTGTTGGTGGAGTGTGTGTGTTGGTGGGGGGGTTGTGTGGGGAGGTGTTAGTGTGTGTTGGGGGAGTGTGTGTGTTGGTGGGGGGGTTGTGTGGGGAGGTGTTAGTGTGTGTTGGGGGAGTGTGTGTGTTGGTGGGGGGGTTGTGTGGGGAGGTGTTAGTGTGTGTTAGGGGAGTGTGTGTGTTGGTGGGGGGGTTGTGTGGGGAGGTGTTAGTGTGTGTTGGTGGAGGTGGGGAGGTGTTAGTGTGTGTTGGGGGAGTGTGTGTGTTGGTGGGGGGGTTGTGTGGGGAGGTGTTAGTGTGTGTTGGTGGAGGTGGGGAGGTGTTAGTGTGTGTTGGGGGAGTGTGTGTGTTGGTGCGGGGATTGTGTGGGGAGGTGTTAGTGTGTGTTGGGGAGTGTGTGTGTTGGTGGGGGGGTTGTGTGGGGAGGTGTTAGTGTGTGTTGGGGGAGTGTGTGTGTTGGTGGGGGGGTTGTGTGGGGAGGTGTTAGTGTGTGTTGGGGGAGTGTGTGTGTTGGTGGGGGAGTTGTGTGGGGAGGTGTTAGTGTGTGTTGGGGGAGTGTGTGTGTTGGTGGGGGGTTGTGTGGGGAGGTGTTAGTGTGTGTTGGTGGAGTGTGTGTGTTGGTGGGGGGGTTGTGTGGGGAGGTGTTAGTGTGTGTTGGGGGAGTGTGTGTGTTGGTGGGGGGGTTGTGTGGGGAGGTGTTAGTGTGTGTTGGGGGAGTGTGTGTGTTGGTGGGGGGGTTGTGTGGGGAGGTGTTAGTGTGTGTTAGGGGAGTGTGTGTGTTGGTGGGGGGGTTGTGTGGGGAGGTGTTAGTGTGTGTTGGTGGAGGTGGGGAGGTGTTAGTGTGTGTTGGGGGAGTGTGTGTGTTGGTGGGGGGGTTGTGTGGGGAGGTGTTAGTGTGTGTTGGTGGAGGTGGGGAGGTGTTAGTGTGTGTTGGGGGAGTGTGTGTGTTGGTGCGGGGAGTTGTGTGGGGAGGTGTTACTGTGTGTTGGGGGAGTGTGTGTGTTGGTGGGGGGTTGTGTGGGGAGGTGTTAGTGTGTGTTGGTGGAGTGTGTGTGTTGGTGGGGGGGTTGTGTGGGGAGGTGTTAGTGTGTGTTGGGGGAGTGTGTGTATTGGTGGGGGGGTTGTGTGGGGAGGTGTTAGTGTGTGTTCGGGGAGTGTGTGTGTTGGTGGGGGGTTGTGTGGGGAGGTGTTAGTGTGTGTTGGTGGAGGTGGGGAGGTGTTAGTGTGTGTTGGGGGAGTGTGTGTGTTGGTGGGGGGGTTGTGTGGGGAGGTGTTAGTGTGTGTTGGGGGAGTGTGTGTGTTGGTGGGGGGTGTGTGAGGAGGTGTTAGTGTGTGTTGGGGGAGTGTGTGTGTTGGTGGGGGGGTTGTGTGGGGAGGTGTTAGTGTGTGTTGGTGGAGGTGGGGAGGTGTTAGTGTGTGTTGGGGGAGTGTGTGTGTTGGTGGGGGAGTTGTGTGGGGAGGTGTTAGTGTGTGTTGGGGGAGTGTGTGTGTTGGTGGGGGGGTTGTGTGGGGAGGTGTTAGTGTGTGTTGGTGGAGGTGGGAGGTGTTAGTGTGTGTTGGGGGAGTGTGTGTGTTGGTGGGGGGGTTGTGTGAGGAGGTGTTAGTGTGTGTTGGGGGAGTGTGTGTGTTGGTGGGGGGGTTGTGTGGGGAGGTGTTAGTGTGTGTTGGGGGAGTGTGTGTGTTGGTGGGGGAGTTGTGTGGGGAGGTGTTAGTGTGTGTTGGGGGAGTGTGTGTGTTGGTGGGGGGTTGTGTGGGGAGGTGTTAGTGTGTGTTGGTGGAGTGTGTGTGTTGGTGGGGGGGTTGTGTGGGGAGGTGTTAGTGTGTGTTGGGGGAGTGTGTGTGTTGGTGGGGGGGTTGTGTGGGGAGGTGTTAGTGTGTGTTGGGGAGTGTGTGTGTTGGTGGGGGGTTGTGTGGGGAGGTGTTACTGTGTGTTGGTGGAGGTGGGGAGGTGTTAGTGTGTGTTGGGGGAGTGTGTGTGTTGGTGGGGGGGTTGTGTGGGGAGGTGTTAGTGTGTGTTGGGGGAGTGTGTGTGTTGGTGGGGGGGTTGTGTGAGGAGGTGTTAGTGTGTGTTGGGGGAGTGTGTGTGTTGGTGGGGGGGTTGTGTGGGGAGGTGTTAGTGTGTGTTGGGGGAGTGTGTTTGTTGGTGGGGGGGTTGTGTGGGGAGGTGTTAGTGTGTGTTGGTGGGCTGAGGGGGGTTGTGTGGGGAGGTGTTAGTGTGTGTTGGTGGAGGTGGGGAGGTGTTAGTGTGTGTTGGGGGAGTGTGTGTGTTGGTGCGGGGATTGTGTGGGGAGGTGTTAGTGTGTGTTGGGGGAGTGTGTGTGTTGGTGGGGGGGTTGTGTGGGGAGGTGTTAGTGTGTGTTGGTGGAGGTGGGGAGGTGTTAGTGTGTGTTGGGGGAGTGTGTGTGTTGGTGGGGGGGGGGTTGTGTGGGGAGGTGTTAGTGTGTGTTGGGGGAGTGTGTGTGTTGGGGGGTTGTGTGGGGAGGTGTTAGTGTGTGTTGGGGGAGTGTGTGTGTTGGTGGGGGGGTTGTGTGGGAGGTGTTAGTGTGTGTTGGGGGAGTGTGTGTGTTGGTGGGGTGGTTGTGTGGGAGGTGTTAGTGTGTGTTGGTGGGCTGGGGGGGGTTGTGTGGGGAGGTGTTAGTGTGTGTTGGGGGAGTGTGTGTGTTGGTGGGGTGGTTGTGTGGGGAGGTGTTAGTGTGTGTTGGTGGAGGTGGGGAGGTGTTAGTGTGTGTTGGGGGAGTGTGTGTGTTGGTGGGGGGTTGTGTGGGGAGGTGTTAGTGTGTGTTGGGGGAGTGTGTGTGTTGGTGGGGGGGTTGTGTGGGGAGGTGTTAGTGTGTGTTGGGGGAGTGTGTGTGTTGGTGGTGGGGTTGTGTGGGGAGGTGTTAGTGTGTGTTCGGGGAGTGTGTGTGTTGGTGGTGGGGTTGTGTGGGGAGGTGTTAGTGTGTGTTGGTGGGCTGGGGGGGGTTGTGTGGGGAGGTGTTAGTGTGTGTTGGTGGAGGTGGGGAGGTGTTAGTGTGTGTTGGGGGAGTGTGTGTGTTGGTGGGGGGGTTGTGTGGGGAGGTGTTAGTGTGTTTTCGGGGAGTGTGTGTGTTGGTGGGGGGGTTGTGTGGGGAGGTGTTAGTGTGTGTTGGGGGAGTGTGTGTGTTGGTGGAGGGGTTGTGTGGGGAGGTGTTAGTGTGTGTTGGGGGAGTGTGTGTGTTGGTGGGGGAGTTGTGTGGGGAGGTGTTAGTGTGTGTTGGGGGAGTGTGTGTGTTGGTGGGGGGTTGTGTGGGGAGGTGTTAGTGTGTGTTGGTGGAGTGTGTGTGTTGGTGGGGGGGTTGTGTGGGGAGGTGTTAGTGTGTGTTGGGGGAGTGTGTGTGTTGGTGGGGGGTTGTGTGGGGAGGTGTTAGTGTGTGTTGGGGGAGTGTGTGTGTTGGTGGGGGGTTGTGTGGGGAGGTGTTACTGTGTGTTGGTGGAGGTGGGGAGGTGTTAGTGTGTGTTGGGGGAGTGTGTGTGTTGGTGGGGGGGTTGTGTGGGGAGGTGTTAGTGTGTGTTGGGGGAGTGTGTGTGTTGGTGGGGGGGTTGTGTGGGGAGGTGTTAGTGTGCGTTGGTGGAGGTGGGGAGGTGTTAGTGTGTGTTGGGGGAGTGTGTGTGTTGGTGGGGGGTTGTGTGGGGAGGTGTTAGTGTGTGTTGGGGGAGTGTGTGTGTTGGGGGGGGTTGTGTGGGGAGGTGTTAGTGTGTGTTGGGGGAGTGTGTGTGTTGGTGGGGGGGTTGTGTGGGGAGGTGTTAGTGTGTGTTGGTGGGCTGGGGGGGTTCTGGGGGGAGGTGTTAGTGTGTGTTGGTGGAGGTGGGGAGGTGTTAGTGTGTGTTGGGGGAGTGTGTGTGTTGGTGGGGGGGTTGTGTGGGGCGGTGTTAGTGTGTGTTGGGGGAGTGTGTGTGTTGGTGGGGTGGTTGTGTGGGGAGGTGTTAGTGTGTGTTGGGGGAGTGTGTGTGTTGGTGGGGGGGTTTGTGTGGGGAGGTGTTAGTGTGTGTTGGGGGAGTGTGTGTGTTGGGGGGGTTGTGTGGGGAGGTGTTAGTGTGTGTTGGGGGGGGTTGTGTGGGGAGGTGTTAGTGTGTGTTGGGGGAGTGTGTGTGTTGGTGGGGGGGTTGTGTGGGGAGGTGTTAGTGTGTGTTGGGGGAGGTGGGGAGGTGTTAGTGTGTGTTGGGGGAGTGTGTGTGTTGGTGGGGGGGTTGTGTGGGGAGGTGTTAGTGTGTGTTGGGGGAGTGTGTGTGTTGGTGGGGGGTTGTGTGGGGAGGTGTTAGTGTGTGTTGGTGGAGGTGGGGAGGTGTTAGTGTGTGTTGGGGGAGTGTGTGTGTTGGTGGGGGGGTTGTGTGGGGAGGTGTTAGTGTGTGTTGGGGGAGTGTGTGTGTTGGGGGGGGTTGTGTGGGGAGG
>CM038728.1:35884586-35897086 GCA_021613375.1 Megaleporinus macrocephalus | reverse complement strand
TACAGACCCGTATCTACAGAATACAGACCCGTATCTACTGAATACAGACCCGTATCTACTGAATACAGACCCGTTTCTACAGAATACAGACCCGTATCTACTGAATACAGACCCGTATCTACAGAATACAGACCCGTATCTACTGAATACAGACCCGTATCTACAGAATACAGACCCGTATCTACAGAATACAGACCCGTATCTACAGAATACAGACCCGTATCTACAGATTACAGACCCGTATCTACAGAATACAGACCCGTATCTACTGAATACAGACCCGTATCTACTGAATACAGACCCGTATCTACTGAATACAGACTCGTATCTACTGAATACAGACCAGTTTCTACAGAATACAGACCCGTATCTACAGAATACAGACCCGTATCTACTGAATACAGACCCGTATCTACTGAATACAGACCCGTATCTACTGAATACAGACCCGTATCTACAGAATACAGACCCGTATCTACTGAATACAGACCCGTATCTACTGAATACAGACCCGTATCTACTGAATACAGACCCGTATCTACAGAATACAGACCCATATCTACAGAATACAGACCCGTATCTACTGAATACAGACCCGTATCTACAGAATACAGACCAGTATCTACTGAATACAGACCCGTTTCTACAGAATACAGACCCGTATCTACTGAATACAGACCCATAATTACAGAATACAGACCCGTATCTACTGAATACAGACCCATAATTACAGAATACAGACCCGTATCTACAGAATACAGACCCATAATTACAGAATACAGACTCGTATCTACTGAAAACAGACCCATAATTACAGAATACAGACCCGTATCTACTGAATACAGACCCGTATCTACAGAATACAGACCCATAACTACAGAATACAGACCCGTATCTACAGAATACAGACCCATAACTACAGAATACAGACCCGTTTCTACAGAATACAGACCCGTATCTACAGAATACAGACCCGTATCTACAGAATACAGACCCATAACTACAGAATACAGACCCGTATCTACAGAATACAGACCCATAATTACAGAATACAGACCCGTATCTACAGAATACAGACCCGTATCTACAGAATACAGACCCGTATCTACAGAATACAGACCCATAACTACAGAATACAGACCCGTTTCTACAGAATACAGACCCGTATCTACAGAATACAGACCCATAATTACAGAATACAGACCCGTATCTACAGAATACAGACCCATAACTACAGAATACAGACCCGTATCTACAGAATACAGACCCATAACTACAGAATACAGACCCGTTTCTACAGAATACAGACCCGTTTCTACAGAATACAGACCCATAATTACAGAATACAGACCCGTATCTACAGAATACAGACCCGTATCTACAGAATACAGACCCGTATCTACAGAATACAGACCCATATCTACTGAATACAGACCAGTTTCTACAGAATACAGACCCGTATCTACAGAATACAGACCCGTATCTACTGAATACAGACCCGTATCTACTGAATACAGACCCGTATCTACTGAATACAGACCCGTATCTACTGAATACAGACCCGTATCTACTGAATACAGACCCGTATCTACAGAATACAGACCCATATCTACAGAATACAGACCCGTATCTACTGAATACAGACCCATAATTACAGAATACAGACCCGTATCTACAGAATACAGACCCATAACTACAGAATACAGACCCGTTTCTACAGAATACAGACCCGTATCTACAGAATACAGACCCGTATCTACAGAATACAGACCCATAACTACAGAATACAGACCCGTATCTACAGAATACAGACCCATAATTACAGAATACAGACCCGTATCTACAGAATACAGACCCGTATCTACAGAATACAGACCCGTATCTACAGAATACAGACCCATAACTACAGAATACAGACCCGTTTCTACAGAATACAGACCCGTATCTACAGAATACAGACCCATAATTACAGAATACAGACCCGTATCTACAGAATACAGACCCATAACTACAGAATACAGACCCGTATCTACAGAATACAGACCCATAACTACAGAATACAGACCCGTTTCTACTGAATACAGACCCGTATCTACAGAATACTGACCCATAATTACAGAATACAGACCCGTATCTACAGAATACAGACCCGTATCTACAGAATACAGACCCGTATCTACAGAATACAGACCCATAATTACAGAATACAGACCCATAATTACAGAATACAGACCCGTATCTACTGAATACAGACCCATAACTACAGAATACAGACCCGTTTCTACAGAATACAGACCCGTATCTACAGAATACAGACCCATAATTACAGAATACAGACCCGTATCTACAGAATACAGACCCGTATCTACAGAATACAGACCCGTATCTACAGAATACAGACCCGTATCTACTGAATACAGACCCGTATCTACTGAATACAGACCCGTATCTACTGAATACAGACCCGTATCTACAGAATACAGACCCGTATCTACTGAATACAGACCCGTATCTACTGAATACAGACCCGTATCTACAGAATACAGACCCGTATCTACTGAATACAGACCCGTGTCTACAGAATACAGACCCGTATCTACTGAATACAGACCCGTATCTACAGAATACAGACCCGTATCTACTGAATACAGACCCGTATCTACTGAATACAGACCAGTTTCTACTGAATACAGACCCGTATCTACAGAATACAGACCCGTATCTACTGAATACAGACCCGTATCTACTGAATACAGACCCGTATCTACTGAACACAGACCCGTATCTACTGAATACAGACCAGTTTCTACTGAATACAGACCCGTATCTACTGAATACAGACCCGTATCTACTGAATACAGACCAGTTTCTACTGAATACAGACCCGTATCTACAGAATACAGACCCGTATCTACTGAATACAGACCCGTATCTACTGAATAGAGACCAGTTTCTACAGAATACAGACCCGTATCTACTGAATACAGACCCGTATCTACTGAATAGAGACCAGTTTCTACAGAATACAGACCCGTATCTACTGAATACAGACCCGTATCTACTGAATACAGACCCGTTTCTACAGAATACAGACCTGTATCTACTGAATACAGACCCGTATCTACAGAATACAGACCCGTATCTACTGAATACAGACCCGTATCTACAGAATACAGACCCGTATCTACAGAATACAGACCCGTATCTACTGAATACAGACCCGTATCTACAGATTACAGACCCGTATCTACAGAATACAGACCCGTATCTACTGAATACAGACCCGTATCTACTGAATACAGACCCGTATCTACTGAATACAGACTCGTATCTACTGAATACAGACCAGTTTCTACAGAATACAGACCCGTATCTACAGAATACAGACCCGTATCTACTGAATACAGACCCGTATCTACTGAATACAGACCCGTATCTACTGAATACAGACCAGTTTCTACAGAATACAGACCCGTATCTACAGAATACAGACCCGTATCTACTGAATACAGACCCGTATCTACTGAATACAGACCCGTATCTACTGAATACAGACCCGTATCTACAGAATACAGACCCATATCTACAGAATACAGACCCATAATTACAGAATACAGACCCGTATCTACAGAATACAGACCCGTATCTACAGAATACAGACCCGTATCTACAGAATACAGACCCATAACTACAGAATACAGACCCGTTTCTACAGAATACAGACCCGTATCTACAGAATACAGACCCGTATCTACAGAATACAGACCCATAACTACAGAATACAGACCCGTATCTACAGAATACAGACCCATAACTACAGAATACAGACCCGTTTCTACAGAATACAGACCCGTATCTACAGAATACAGACCCATAATTACAGAATACAGACCCGTATCTACAGAATACAGACCCGTATCTACAGAATACAGACCCGTATCTACAGAATACAGACCCATATCTACTGAATACAGACCCGTATCTACAGAATACTGACCCATAATTACAGAATACAGACCCGTATCTACAGAATACAGACCCGTATCTACAGAATACAGACCCGTATCTACAGAATACAGACCCATAATTACAGAATACAGACCCATAATTACAGAATACAGACCCGTATCTACTGAATACAGACCCATAATTACAGAATACAGACCCGTATCTACAGAATACAGACCCGTATCTACAGAATACAGACCCGTATCTACTGAATACAGACCCGTATCTACAGAATACAGACCCGTATCTACTGAATACAGACCCATAATTACAGAATACAGACCCGTATCTACTGAATACAGACCCGTATCTACAGAATACAGACCCGTATCTACTGAATACAGACCCGTATCTACAGAATACAGACCCGTATCTACAGAATACAGACCCGTTTCTACTGAATACAGACCCGTATCTACAAAATACAGACCCATATCTACTGAATACAGACCCGTATCTACTGAATACAGACCCGTATCTACAGAATACAGACCCGTATCTACTGAATACAGACCCGTATCTACTGAATACAGACCCGTATCTACTGAATACAGACCCGTATCTACTGAATACAGACCCGTATCTACTGAATACAGACCCGTAATTACAGAATACAGACTTGTATCTACAGAATACAGACCCGTAGAGAGTTTAAGTTACTGTATGTATTTGTTCAGTATGTATTTGTTCTGTATGTATTTGTTCTGTATGTATTTGTTCAGTATGTATTTGTTCTGTATGTATTTGTTCAGTATGTATTTGTTCAGTATGTATTTGTTCAGTATGTATTTGTGAACTGTGTATGTAGATTATAAAGTCTTCAGGTCGTACGTGCAGCTGTAGATCTGATTGCAGTGTGTAAACTCTATCTGACTGCCCCCCCCCACTGCTGCACCCCCCCCCCCCCATCCCCCCCAGCTCTCCGCTGGGTAAAGGTCAGCTCATTGCTCAAGTGTCGGAGGAAGCAGCCAGAGTCGCTTAATGATGCCATTAAAGAGAAAAACAATTAGCTGTGTGTAAGCTGATTTACCCTATAATATATGAGAGAGAGAGAGAGAGAGAGAGAGAGATAGATGGAGAGAGATAAGTGAGAGAGCAGAGAGAGATGGAAAGAGAGAGAGAGAGATAGATGGAGAGATGGAGAGAGAGGGAGAGAGAGAGAGAGATAGATGGAGAGAGATAAGTGAGAGAGCAGAGAGAGATGGAAAGAGAGAGAGAGAGATAGATGGAGAGATGGAGAGAGAGAGAGAGAGAGACAGATAGATGGAGAGAGATAAGAGAGAGAGAGAGAGATAGATGGAGAGAGAGAGATAGATGGAGAGATGGAGAGAGATAAGTGAGAGAGCAGAGAGAGATGGAGAAAGAGTAAGAAGAGAGGGAGCGAGGGTGCAGTGTGGTGCTGAGAGTATGAGTATAAAGTGTGGAGCCAACAACAGCCAGACTACACAGTGGAGCTATAAGGTAGGGGTTTCTGATAAAGTGGCCAGTGAGGGTACAAATAGTAATAATTATAATAATTAATAATATACATATATAGATAATATAGATCATACTTATTTATTTTTAAAATCTTAATTTAAACTTGATGTTTTTGATCAATGCTTATTTGAAAAACAAATTGAGTAGCTAACCTCACCAGCTAACCTCACCAGCTAACCTCACCAGCTAACCTCACCAGCTAATATCACCAGCTAACCTCACCAGCTAACATCACCAGCTAACTTCACCAGCTAATATCACCAGCTAACCTCACCAGCTAACCTCACCAGCTAACCTCACCAGCTAACATCACCAGCTAACCTCACCAGCTAATATCACCAGCTAACCTCACCAGCTAACCTCACCAGCTAATATCACCAGCTAACATCACCAGCTAACCTCACCAGCTAACCTCACCAGCTAATATCACCAGCTAACCTCACCAGCTAACCTCACCAGCTAACCTCACCAGCTAATATCACCAGCTAACCTCACCAGCTAACCTCACCAGCTAATATCACCAGCTAACCTCACCAGCTAACCTCACCAGCTAACCTCACCAGCTAACCTCACCAGCTAACCTCACCAGCTAACCTCACCAGCTAATATCACCAGGAAAACTCAAATCTAAGATAGGAATTCTAGCAGTGCAGAAGATAACAGGAGCAAACAAACTACACAAAAACACATATACAGTTATAACAGTGACCAGTGACGGTTATAACAGTGACCAGTGACTGTTATAACAGTGACCAGTGACGGTTATAACAGTGACCAGTGACGGTTATAACAGTGACCAGTGACGGTTATAATAGTGACCAGTGACGGTTATAACAGTGACCAGTGACTGTTATAACAGTGACCAGTGACGGTTATGACAGTGACCAGTGACGGTTATAATAGCAACCAGTGACGGTTATAACAGTGACCAGTGACTGTTATAATAGTGACCAGTGACGGTTATGACAGTGACCAGTGATTGTTATAACAGTGACCAGTGATTGTTATAATAGTGACCAGTGATGGTTATAATAGTGACCAGTGACGGTTATAATAGTGACCAGTGACGGTTATAATAGTGTCCAGTGACGGTTATAATAGTGACCAGTGACGGTTATAATAGTGACCAGTGACGGTTATAATAGTGTCCAGTGATGGTTATAATAGTGACCAGTGATGGTTATAATAGTGACCAGTGACGGTTATAATAGTGACCAGTGACGGTTATAATAGTGTCCAGTGACGGTTATGATAGTGACCAGTGACGGTTATGATAGTGTCCAGTGACGGTTATAATAGTGACCAGTGACGGTTATAATAGTGACCAGTGACGGTTATAATAGTGACCAGTGATGGTTATAATAGTGTCCAGTGACGGTTATAATAGTGTCCAGTGATGGTTATAATAGTGTCCAGTGATGGTTAGAGGTTTCTGATTAGCTGCGTCTGTCCGGAGTGGTTTAACTGAAACTCTGTACATACAGACTCTTCTTTATTCCCACTGTGGGAGGATGTACGGTCAGCCAGCGCTCCTAGCAACAGTGATCTTTTCAACACACACACACACACACACACACACACACACACACACACACACACAGTGGTGTCCAAATTTGAGCTTCCAATTCCTCCCTGGACACAAAGAGATGAGCTGAACTAGCCAAGCGCGAGCAGAGCAGCCAGGCCAGCTGCAGTTACACCCCCAACACATCCCGCAGGACCCCACAGCCCAGCTCACCGATGACCACACAGCCCAGCTCACTGATGACCACACAGCCCAGCTCACCGATGACCACACAGCCCAGCTCACTGATGACCACACAGCCCAGCTCACTGATGACCCCACAGCCCAGCTCACCGATGACCACACAGCCCAGCTCACTGATGACCACACAGCCCAGCTCACTGATGACCACACAGCCCAGCTCACTGATGACCACACAGCCCAGCTCACCGATGACCACACAGCCCAGCTCACCGATGACCACACAGCCCAGCTCACCGATGACCACACAGCCCAGCTCACTGATGACCCCACAGCCCAGCTCACTAATGACCACACAGCCCAGCTCACCGATGACCACACAGCCCAGCTCACCGATGACCACACAGCCCAGCTCACCGATGACCACACAGCACAGCTCACTGATGACCACACAGCACAGCTCACCGATGACCACACAGCCCAGCTCACCGATGACCCCACAGCCCAGCTCACTGATGACCACACAGCCCACCTCACTGATGACCACACAGCCCACCTCACTGATGACCACACAGCACAGCTCACCGATGACCACACAGCACAGCTCACCGATGACCACACAGCCCAGCTCACTGATGACCACACAGCACAGCTCACTGATGACCACACAGCCCAGCTCACTGATGACCACACAGCCCAGCTCACTGATGACCACACAGCCCAGCTCACCGATGACCCCACAGCACAGCTCACCAATGACCACACAGCACAGCTCACCGATGACCCCACAGCCCAGCTCACCGATGACCCCACAGCCCAGCTCACTGATGACCACACAGCCCAGCTCACTGATGACCCCACAGCACAGCTCACTGATGACCACACAGCCCAGCTCACTGATGACCCCACAGCACAGCTCACTGATGACCACACAGCCCAGCTCACTGATGACCACACAGCCCAGCTCACTGATGACCACACAGCCCAGCTCACTGATGACCCCACACAATACTACACAATATATCATTACAACACAATCATACCACACAACACAAACCACTACACAACACTACAGATCACATAACACTACAACTACACACTACAGAACACATAACACTACAACTACACACTACAGAACACATAACACTACAACTACACAACACTACAGAACACATAACACTACAACTACACACTACAGAACACATAACACTACAACTACACACTACAGAACACATAACACTACAACTACACACTACAGAACACATAACACTACAACTACACAACACTACAGAACACATAACACTACAACTACACACTACAGAACACATAACACTACAACTACACAACACTACAGAACACATAACACTACAACTACACACTACAGAACACATAACACTACAACTACACAACACTACAGATCACATAACACTACAACTACACACTACAGAACACATAACACTACAACTACACACTACAGAACACATAACACTACAACTACACACTACAGAACACATAACACTACAACTACACAACACTACAGAACACATAACACTACAACTACACAACACTACAGAACACATAACACTACAACTACACACTACAGAACACATAACACTACAACTACACACTACAGAACACAACACTACAACTACACACTACAGAACACATAACACTACAACTACACACTACAGAACACAACACTACAACTACACACTACAGAACACATAACACTACAACTACACAACACTACAGAACACATAACACTACAACTACACACTACAGAACACATAACACTACAACTACACAACACTACAGAACACATAACACTACAACTACACAACACTACAGAACACATAACACTACAACTACACACTACAGAACACAACACTACAACTACACAACTTTACAGAACACATAACACTACAACTACACAACACTACAGAACACATAACACTACAACTGCACACTACAGATCACATAACACTACAACTACACACTACAGAACACATAACACTAAAACTACACACTACAGAACACATAACACTACAACTACACACTACAGAACACATAACACTACAACTACACACTACAGAACACAACACTACAACTACACAACACTACAGAACACATAACACTACAACTACACAACACTACAGAACACATAACACTACAACTACACACTACATAACACATAACACTACAACTACACACTACAGAACACATAACACTACAACTACACACTACAGAACACATAACACTACAACTACACAACACTACAGAAAACATAACACTACAACTACACATTACAGAACACATAACACTACAACTACACACTACAGAACACATAACACTACAACTACACACTACAGAACACATAACACTACAACTACACAACACTACAGAACTCATAACACTACAACTACACACTACAGAACACATAACACTACAACTACACAACACTACAGAACACATAACACTACAACTACACACTACAGAACACATAACACTACAACTACACACTACAGAACACATAACACTACAACTACACAACACTACAGAACACATAACACTACAACTACACAACACTACAGAACACATAACACTACAACTACACACTACAGAACACAACACTACAACTACACAACACTACAGAACACATAACACTACAACTACACAACACTACAGAACACATAACACTACAACTACACACTACAGAACACAACACTACAACTACACAACACTACAGAACACATAACACTACAACTACACAACACTACAGAACACATAACACTACAACTACACAACACTACAGAACACATAACAATATACAACATAATACAGAACCACAAAAAAACATGCAACACCGCTACACTCACTCACTGGGGTTTGAGCTCGACACCCACGCAGAGCTGAGCAGTGTTATTACTCACACTCACTGTGTCAGCAGTAATCTTCACCTCCATCTGCTCCTCAACCAACAACCACACTCACACACACACACACACACACACACACACACACACACACACACACACACACACACACACACACTCTTCAACCAACAACCACATCTCTGCTTCACTTTCTCATACACACTGCAGTCCCCATAAAGAGACACACACACACACACTCTCTCTCACGGCGTGTGGTATTAATACTGCAGGGCTGCTGGGATCGATCTGTAACCTGTGAGCTTTGAAAGACTCTCTCACTGCCACTCACACCAGCAGCACCGCACACCGGTCACTCCACCACAACCGCACACACACCACTCTCCACCACATAACACACCACCTCCCCACTTACACCTCCTAAATATCACTCCACAACAACCGCACACACACCACTCTCCACCACATAACACACCACCTCCCCACTTACACCTCCTAAATATCACTCCACAACAACCGCACACACACCACTCTCCACCACACATCACACCACCTCCCCACTTACACCTCCTAAATATCACTCCACAACAACCGCACACACACCACTCTCCACCACATAACACACCACCTCCCCACTTACACCTCCTAAATATCACTCCACAACAACCGCACACACACCACTCTCCACCACATAACACACCACCTCCCCACTTACACCTCCTAAATATCACTCCACAACAACCGCACACACACCACTCTCCACCACATAACACACCACCTCCCCACTTACACCTCCTAAATATCACTCCACAACAACCGCACACACACCACTCTCCACCACATAACACACCACCTCCCCACTTACACCTCCTAAATATCACTCCACAACAACCGCACACACACCACTCTCCACCACATAACACACCACCTCCCCACTTACACCTCCTAAATATCACTCCACAACAACTCCACCACAACCGCACACACACCACTCTCCACCACATAACACACCACCTCCCCACTTACACCTCCTAAATATCACTCCACAACAACCGCACACACACCACTCTCCACCACATAACACACCACCTCCCCACTTACACCTCCTAAATATCACTCCACAACAACCGCACACACACCACTCTCCACCACATAACACACCACCTCCCCACTTACACCTCCTAAATATCACTCCACAACAACTCCACCACAACCGCACACACACCACTCTCCACCACATAACACACCACCTCCCCACTTACACCTCCTAAATATCACTCCACAACAACTCCACAACAACCGCACACACACCACTCTCCACCACATAACACACCACCTCCCCACTTACACCTCCTAAATATCACTCCACAACAACCGCACACACACCACTCTCCACCACATAACACACCACCTCCCCACTTACACCTCCTAAATATCACTCCACAACAACCGCACACACACCACTCTCCACCACATAACACACCACCTCCCCACTTACACCTCCTAAATATCACTCCACCACAACCGCACACACACCACTCTCCACCACATAACACACCACCTCCCCACTTACACCTCCTAAATATCACTCCACAACAACCGCACACACACCACTCTCCACCACATAACACACCACCTCCCCACTTACACCTCCTAAATATCACTCCACAACAACTCCACCACAACCGCACACACACCACTCTCCACCACATAACACACCACCTCCCCACTTACACCTCCTAAATATCACTCCACAACACTCACCACAACCGCACACACACCACTCTCCACCACATAACACACCACCTCCCCACTTACACCTCCTAAATATCACTCCACAACAACTCCACCACAACCGCACACACACACCACTCTCCACCACATAACACACCACCTCCCCACTTACACCTCCTAAATATCACTCCACAACAACTCCACCACAACCGCACACACACCACTCTCCACCACATAACACACCACCTCCCCACTTACACCTCCTAAATATCACTCCACAACAACTCCACCACAACCGCACACACACCACTCTCCACCACATAACACACCACCTCCCCACTTACACCTCCTAATTATCACTCCACAACAACTCCACCACAACCGCACACACACCACTCTCCACCACATAACACACCACCTCCCCACTTACACCTCCTAAATATCACTCCACAACAACTCCACCACAACCGCACACACACCCCTCTCCACCACACATCACACCACCTCCCCACTTACACCTCCTAAATATCACTCCACAACAACTCCACCACAACCGCACACACACCACTCTCCACCACATAACACACCACCTCCCCACTTACACCTCCTAAATATCATCACAACAACTCCACCACAACCGCACACACACCACTCTCCACCACATAACACACCACCTCCCCACT
>CM038728.1:35872678-35883586 GCA_021613375.1 Megaleporinus macrocephalus | reverse complement strand
CACACACTCTCCCCTCAAAACGCACATACTCTCCTCAAAACGCACACACTCTCCTCAAAACGCACACACTCCACTCAAAACACCCACATTCCCCTCAAAACACACACTCTCTCCTCAAAACACACACACTCCCCTCAAAACACACACTCTCCCCCTCAAAACACACACACTCTCCAAAAAACACACACACTCTCCTCAAAAACAAACAAACTCTCCTCAAAACACAAACACTCTCCTCAAAAAACACACACACACACTCCTCAAAACACACACACTCCACTCAAACCACACACTCTCCTCAAAACACACACTCTCCCTTCAAAACACATTCTCCCCTCAAAACACACACTCTCTCCTCAAAACACACACTCTCTCCTCAAAACACACACACTCCCCTCAAAACACACTCTCTCTCCTCAAAACACACACACTCCCCTCAAAACACACACTCTCTCCTCAAAACACACACACTCCACTCAAAACACACACACTCCCCTCAAAACACACACTCTCCCCTCAAAACACACACTCTCTCCTCAAAACACACACACTCCCCTCAAAACACACACTCTCTCCTCAAAACACACACTTTCCCCTCAAAACACCCCACATTCCCCTCAAAACACACACTCTCTCCTCAAAACACACACACTCCCCTCAAAACACACACACTCGCCTCAAAACACACACACTCCCCTCAAAACACTCTCTCTCCCCTCAAAACACACACACTCCCCTCAAAACACACACACACCCCTCAAAACACTCTCTCTCCCCTCAAAACACACACACTCCCCTCAAAACACACACACTCCCCTCAAAACACACACTCATTCCTCAAAACACTCTCTCTCCTCAAAACACACACACTCCACTCAAAACACCCACATCCCCCTCAAAACACACACACTCTCCTCAAAACACACACACTCCCCTCAGAACACTCTCTCTCCCCTCAAAACACACACTCTCCCCTCAAAACACACACACTCCCCTCAGAACACTCTCTCTCCCCTCAAAACACACACACTCCACTCAAAACACCCACATCCCCCTCAAAACACCCACATTCCCCTCAAAACACCCACATTCCCCTCAAAACACACACACTCCCCTCAAAACACACACACTCCCCTCAGAACACTCTCTCTCCCCTCAAAACACACACACTCCACTCAAAACACCCACATTCCCCTCAAAACACCCACATTCCCCTCAAAACACACACTCTCCCCTCAAAACACACACACTCCCCTCAGAACACTCTCTCTCCCCTCAAAACACACACACTCCACTCGAAACACCCACACTCCCCTCAAAACACACACTCTCTCCTCAAAACACACACACTCCCCTCAAAACACTCTCTCTCCCCTCAAAACACACACACTCTCCTCAAAACACACACACTCCACTCAAAACACCCACATTCCCCTCAAAACACCCACATTCCCCTCAAAACACACACTCTCCCCTCAAAACACACACACTCCCCTCAAAACACTCTCTCTCCCCTCAAAACACTCTCTCTCCCCTCAAAACACTCTCTCTCCCCTCAAAACACCCACATTCCCCTCAAAACACACACACTCTCCTCAAAACACACCCTCCCCTCAAAACACACACTCTCTCCTCAAAACACACACACTCCCCTCAAAACACACACTCTCTCCTCAAAACACACACTTTCCCCTCAAAACACCCACATTCCCCTCAAAACACACACTCTCTCCTCAAAACACACACTCTCTCCTCAAAACACACACACTCCCCTCAAAACACACTCTCTCTCCTCAAAACACACACACTCCCCTCAAAACACACACTCTCTCCTCAAAACACACACACTCCACTCAAAACACACACACTCCCCTCAAAACACACACTCTCCCCTCAAAACGCACACACTCTCCTCAAAACGCACACACTCTCCTCAAAACGCACACACTCCACTCAAAACACCCACATTCCCCTCAAAACACACACTCTCTCCTCAAAACACACACACTCCCCTCAAAACACACACTCTCCCCTCAAAACACACACACTCTCCAAAAAACACACACACTCTCCTCAAAAACAAACAAACTCTCCTCAAAACACAAACACTCTCCTCAAAAAACACACACACACACTCCTCAAAACACACACACTCCACTCAAACCACACACTCTCCTCAAAACACACACTCTCCCTTCAAAACACATTCTCCCCTCAAAACACACACTCTCTCCTCAAAACACACACTCTCTCCTCAAAACACACACACTCCCCTCAAAACACACTCTCTCTCCTCAAAACACACACACTCCCCTCAAAACACACACTCTCTCCTCAAAACACACACACTCCACTCAAAACACACACACTCCCCTCAAAACACACACTCTCCCCTCAAAACACACACTCTCTCCTCAAAACACACACACTCCCCTCAAAACACACACTCTCTCCTCAAAACACACACTTTCCCCTCAAAACACCCACATTCCCCTCAAAACACACACTCTCTCCTCAAAACACACACTCTCTCCTCAAAACACACACACTCCCCTCAAAACACACTCTCTCTCCTCAAAACACACACACTCCCCTCAAAACACACACTCTCTCCTCAAAACACACACACTCCACTCAAAACACACACACTCCCCTCAAAACACACACTCTCCCCTCAAAACGCACACACTCTCCTCAAAACGCACACACTCTCCTCAAAACGCACACACTCCACTCAAAACACCCACATTCCCCTCAAAACACACACTCTCTCCTCAAAACACACACACTCCCCTCAAAACACACACTCTCCCCTCAAAACACACACACTCTCCAAAAAACACACACACTCTCCTCAAAAACAAACAAACTCTCCTCAAAACACAAACACTCTCCTCAAAAAACACACACACACACTCCTCAAAACACACACACTCCACTCAAACCACACACTCTCCTCAAAACACACACTCTCCCTTCAAAACACATTCTCCCTTCAAAACACACTCTCTCTTCAAAAATAAATACTCTTACACATTCACACACAAACCAAAACATGTATATCCAACACTCCAAATTTCTTCTAATAAAACCTACAATGGAACAAGAAGCTTCTGTATAAGAAATGGTCGTGTTGCTTGTGTGGACCAGACCGTCAACACACACACACACACTCGCGCACACACACACTCGCGCACACACACGCACACACACTGCGGTGAGCGTCCAGCTCAATAAGCCAGAATGGACAGTTCCGTATGGATCTAATAACGAGCAGATAACCCACCCCCCCCCCACCCCACCCCGCCAGAGAGAGAGAGAGGTAGAGAGAGAGAGAGAGAGAGAGAGAGAGAGAGAGAGAGAGAGAGAGAGAGAGAGAGAGAGAGAGAGAGAGAGAGAGAGAGGTACAGGTAGAGAGAGATAGAGAGAAAGGTAGAGGTAGAGAGAAGTAGAGGTGGAGAGATACAGGCCGGACCACCGATCAATAACGACGAGAAACTGATATTAACAACAATCCACCATCACCACAAGCAGAGGACTACACAACCAGCACAACTTAAACCAGCCTTATTAATACTTATTAATTAAATTATTAATTAGCTTATACACACACACACATACATACATACACACACACACACACACACAGTGTGTATATTTATATATATATTTCACAATTAACGATAAACAGTTTGGAATATTTGCATACATTACAATCTATAACGAGCTGCAGAAATCAGCTCCTCACACACGCCAGTGGAGAACGTTCCGGTTTAATTCTCAGCTCTGCAGATACGCGTCTGCTGAAACTCGGCTCGATGATGATTAGCAGACAGTCCAGCATCCTTAACGAGCGACGCCGCTTAACAGGTTCACCCAGAAGTGAATTCACTAATTAACATCCAGCAGAACAAACCCACCCCCGTCAGACCCCCAGCTCACACCATCCACAGACCACCCAGACACCAGGAGGACCAGGCTCCTCACCTCAGACTAATGGCCTGACCTGCAGGATGGACGGGGAGGACATGGAGGTCTTAATGACCAGAGAAACCTGAACTCCTCACCACTACAGCATCCAGCACCAGCGCCGGAGGAGATCGGACCGAGTAGAGAATTACAGTCTATCAGAACCACCGTCGCCCCCTACGCTTCCTGTAGTGTATTACAGTCTGTCAGAGTGACCGTCGCCCCCTACGCTTCTTGTAGTGTATTACAGTCTGTCAGAACCACCGTCGCCCCCTACGCTTCCTGTAGTGTATTACAGTCTGTCAGAACCACCGTCGCCCCCTACGCTTCCTGTAGTGTACACCCTACACCAAAAAAATAATACAAATATTTGCTGGAATATTAAAATAAGAAATATTAGGACAGACTGTAATACACTACAGGGAGCGTAGGGGGCGACGGTGGTTCTGACAGACTGTAATATACTACAGGAAGTGTAGGGGGCGACGGTGGACACTATTGACACTTTGCTGTACATCCTGTACATTTGCACTCCTGGACACTATTTAAACACTATTTAATTTTTATATACCTTATTGTTTTTTGTTTTTTTTGTTTTTTTGTACTGTGTTTGTAACTGCTACTGGCTGCTAAATTTCCTTCGGGATCAATAAAGTATCTATCTATCTATCTATCTATCTATCTATCTATCTATCTATGATAATGTTGAACTGTAAACAGATTTCGGAGGAACCATTAGATGCATCTCCTCTGTATCTGCAACCCTAAAGACGTATAGAGTCTTGAAGTACGCCTACATGGTCTCCTACTGTGCACAGCTCAGAGGCACAGCACTCCGCCAGGGACCAGCCGCCCATAACATTAATTATAGTTATTATGCACCTTCCATCTCGATCAGGCCTCCTACCTCGCTAAACCTTTCTATAAGCAGTGGCGTGCCTCAGGGCTCAATGTGTGCTCCACTTTTTTTTCCCTCAGCGTCCAATTACAATGCTTTTCCAATAACCTATTGGTCAATCATGTGCAGGTTTACTGACATGCTGCCATCGTGATTATTCTACAGCTAACAGAACTTCATGTGAAACTATAGACTCTTCATATAGACTCTCTCAGACCAAAGAAAAGGCTGCATGTTTTTTATTTTACTGTATATATCTAATTAACTCCAACTGAAATGAGCCCCTTTAAGTGCCATCTACGGCAAAACACTGCAGCGAAGCCCCCTCATTTAATTAATTATAATTATTAAGCATGTTGGAGTCTTGAACAGCTCCCCCCACCAAGCTGAACCTGCCTACAAGCAGTGGTGTGCCTCAGGGCTCCATGCGTGCTCCACTTTCGTTCTCAGTGTACACTGATGACAGCCACTACAGCAGTCCATTGGTCAAGCTGGAGAAGTTTGATGATGACACCACCAAGGTGGCCCCATTTCCTGCTCAACACATCGCAGCTCAACACAGTCAGGCTGGAAATGAAAGTGGACGTGTGCAAACAGACACCTCCCAGCGTTCCACATAAATAAATAGCAGAGCACCAGTAATATCTCCAGAAGAGGCTGTTCTTCTCACGTCTCCGAGTCTATCCTGACCCATTTCTGCTGGGCTATTATTGGACGTCCTCCGCGCTGTCTGACTCCGCTTTGTTTCCAGCCTGGATGAAATGCATTTGTTCTGTTTATTCAATTACATGCTTCTCCTCCATTAATAGGCTTCAATGACGGGGCAGAAATATTCGTTATGAATTTATTTAATGGCCCTCGGGCCCTGTCCTCGCTCTACACCGCCACAGACTGTTACACAGCGCTTACGGAGGAAACAAGCAGCTCACGCTCATTACAGCCGTCGCACCTTTACTGTGTTTACCTGGAGAGGAACTGGAAATCATTTGCCCAGCAACTCACCTCCGTATCAGAGTGAACGTCGGCTAATGAGTGCGTTCCTATACGGCCTGCGTCCTTGTGCGCTCTTTCACGTCAGCTGCCACGAACCACGCGGTCAGAGCTGATTCCCAGCTCGCTCTTTACAACGTTTTAAAATAAACGCCTCTTTTTCTAAATCCTACATGCAATTGAAGGCTTGTGAATACACCGCTGCCAAGGCTGCCGCCGCTTCTACATCCTGTGAAGGATTAAAAGTGGAGAAAGAGAAAGAGATGGAATTATATAGCGAGAAGATCAAACTGATATCAGTGCCCGACTGATGAGCTCACACTGATGTTCATTTTAAGGAGCTAAAACTTCTGATCGCTGCTGAAACGGAAAAGAAAAAATTCTCCAGTCCAAACCAAGTCACCTTAAAACCTCAAGAGAAGAAAACCTTAAAACCTCAAGAGAAGAAAACCTTAAAACCTCAAGAGAAGACTGAACTCTCAAACGAGAGCAGAATGTAGGTACACTATCTGTTTCACACACCAACAATCAGCTGTTCTGATTATTTCATCACAGAAAATAAAAGTTTAAAACAGAAACAAAGTACTTAAATTCTCATTTTCAAAGCCACCCTGTGCATCTCCTGCTGGTGTGGGTTCAAGACCGATTCTCTTAAATGATGCCCATAGAAGTGAATTGTGTTCAGACTGCTAAACATGTTCGAGTGAGTGAATTCTAAAGCCACTTGCTTTACACAACTCAGACCAACTGCCTCACTTTAGACCAGCTGCCTAACCTTCACTACAGACTCTACTGAAATTAACATGGACTCTAACTAGCTTCCACCAACCTTCTACCTTCATTACTGTCTTCATCTGTACTACAGTTAATCTTAGTGATATCATATGATTATATAAGCACACCTGAGCAGCTGAACAGAAGTACAAGGTGGTACAGTCAGTATATCAGTACTGTTTCAGTAGTCTAATCAGAGGAGGATGGGTCCTGCTTTGTGAGTCTTTGTTCCTCCCAAGGTTTCTTCCTCCAGTGCTGAGGGAGTTTCTCCTCACCACAGTTGCCTATAGCTTGCTCACCGAGGTTTCTATGTCTGTTCTATGATTTTCTTCTGTGTTTTTTTCTTCTTAGGCTTATTTACGCTCTATTAAACTTTTCTGATCACTAAATTCCTGTAAAGCTTCTTTGTAACGACATCAGTTGTTAAAAGCGCTAAACAAATAAATTAGATTTGAAATTTGATTTGATGAAGAGAAATTCAGTCTCTTTCAGTTTGTTTCCAGAAATCAGCTGCAGACGTCTGCTGCGCAGTCAGCGGTGAGACTTCTGCGACTCACTGGAACAATTTAGACACTGATGCTGTACGGGAAACAGAATTTTCCTCAATTTGTCACACTCCGCAGACAGAGGTGGGAATTCAGGCTCATTAACGCTCTGGAAAAATCTGTGTTTAACAGTAAAGAGAATAAGACATTACATTTACATAATTTCAGATTATTTTGCAAATGGTTTTAAATTAAATTAGTCCAGCTTCTGACTCCCAACTCCACAGTTTTCACCTTTGAATCATCGGCGTTCTTGTCAATCATCCAGGCCTAATTCTCCAAACATCAGTGTTTTATTGAGAAAACTTTATTCTAATATCCATCACTTCTCAAGAAAAACAATATATCAGTCTGGCCTGGACGTGTATACAATCATACACACAGAGAGCTGGTGATGTGGTGGACATGGTGGAGCTCTCGCTGCTAGAACATCATAGCCAAAGCTCTCCACACAGCACCGAGCTGACCATCACTCTTCACAAGACCGAGTGGGCTATCTACTGAACTCCAGGACCTGGATGAAGTTAAGACGTTAGCAGGTGGAGATGAAGCAGAGCTGCAGTAAGAGTCTATAGGCACTCACAACACACGCTGAGCTGCACTCACTGGCCTCTTTATTGGAAACCCCTCCTCGCAGTAATATCACTGGGAGAGTGGAGCTTTATTTAGTCTCTGGTTGATGCCAGTGGGACGTGTGCCAGGCTCTGGCTCCAGTTAAAGCTTTACTGGGTAGTGAACTGGAGTGTTCTGTGCTTACTGTATATAAACCCTATGAGCTCTGTACTAACACTTACTGCAGTCCTGATCTATAATCACCCCCTCAACCAATCACAGAGCTGACATCCCTCTGACCCCGCCCACTCAAACCAGTCTCAGACTCAGCAGAACCTTCATCCCTTCATCCTTCATCCCTTCATCATCACCAACACTGTTCCTTCATCCCTTCATCATCACCAACACTGTTCCTTCATCCCTTCATCATCACCAACACTGTTCCTTCATCCCTTCATCCCTTCATCACCAACACGGTTCCTTCATCCCTTCATCATCACCAACACTGTTCCTTCATCCCTTCATCATCACCAACACTGTTCCTTCATCCCTTCATCATCACCAACACTGTTCCTTCATCCCTTCATCATCACAACACTGTTCCTTCATCCCTTCATCCCTTCATCATCACCAACACTGTTCCTTCATCCCTTCATTCCTTTATCATCACCAACACTGTTCCTTCATCCCTTCATTACTTTATCATCAACACTGTTCCTTCATCCCTTTATCATCACCAACACTGTTCCTTCATCCCTTCATTCCTTTATCACCACCAACACTGTTCCTTCATCCCTTCATTCCTTTATCATCACCAATACTGTTCCTTCATCCCTTCATTCCTTCATCATCACCAACACTGTTCCTTCATCCCTTCATTCCTTTATCATCACCAACACTGTTCCTTCATCCCTTCATTCCTTTATCATCACCAACACTGTTCCTTCATCCCTTCATTCCTTTATCATCATCAACACTGTTCCTTCATCCCTTCATTCCTTTATCATCATCAACACTGTTCCTTCATCCCTTCATTCCTTTATCATCACCAACACTGTTCCTTCATCCCTTCATTCCTTTATCATCACCACCACTGTTCCTTCATCCCTTCATTCCTTTATCATCATCAACACTTCCTTCATCCCTTCATTCCTTTATCATCACCAACACTGTTCCTTCATCCCTTCATTCCTTTATCATCACCAACACTGTTCCTTCATCCCTTCATTCCTTTATCACCACCAACACTGTTCCTTCATCCCTTCATTCCTTTATCATCACCAACACTGTTCCTTCATCCCTTCATTCCTTTATCATCACCAACACTGATCCTTCATCCCTTCATTCCTTTATCACCACCAACACTGTTCCTTCATCCCTTCATTCCTTTATCATCACCAACACTGTTCCTTCATCCCTTCATTCCTTTATCACCACCAACACTGTTCCTTCATCCCTTCATTCCTTTATCATCACCAACACTGTTCCTTCATCCCTTCATTCATGCTCTAATCTGGGTGTAGATGATAATCTGGAAGTTTATAAACACATAATAAAACCCAGACAGTGAAGCTGCAGAGATTCGGTAAAAAAGCTGTTTCTCTGGGTTTGATTGAGCGAGTCTGGAGATTGACATACACACAGCGAGGGTAACCAAACGTGGCTGATTGAGCCTCTGAGCCGGAATCTCTCTCTACACGCCGTTTACACCGGGATATGGTCTGATTGAGTGTGCGAAGGTGTGATTGACGCGCGTCGGCGAGCCACTTCAGCTGGTGTGATTGTGCTGTACGTGATTGACGTGTATTCTCTCAATGAGGCGCCGCTCCGCTCCGTACCTAGCTTTAGCTTTTCATGCTTCTTTCTTTCGTTTATTTATTTTTTTATTTTGTCCAAATGCCACAAACACTGTCCCTGTTGTGGAAAGATAAATGCGGCCGGTGAATGGCGGCTATCAAAACAGCTAATGTTGCAGCTGTTGTTTGTTTAGCCGGAGAGGCTCCATCTAGCTGCCGCGCGGCGCCGAGTGATGCGATGGACAATTACAGTAATGGCTTTGCATAGAGTCTAAACTGCTGCTAAGCTTTTCAATTTCCACGATCGGAGCGCTGTGTGTGTATGTGCGGTGGACGGGCCGGAGTAATGTGGGTGCCGGAGAGAAATCTCCAGAGAAGAAAGAGAAAGTAATTAAAAGGGAGCGCGGTGGAGGGATGTGAGGGCGCTGGCCTGTGACCAACTTACTGTTAAAGCTAAAACCCGCCGACAAAGAGAGCCAGGATTACAGCAGCCAGCGGACAGATGCAGGAGTTCAGATCTGCAGAGCTCCACACGCTGTTTATCTTAAAGAGCCCCGTCATACAGATCCACTGGTCACATGTACTTTACAGTGATAGTGTTTACAGTGGTGGTGATGGTGTTTACAGTGGTGGTGGTGATGGTGTTTACAGTGGTGGTGATGGTGTTTACAGTGGTGGTGATGGTGTTTACAGTGGTGCTGGTTACAGTGGTGGTGGTGGTGTTTACAGTGGTGGTGATGGTGTTTACAGTGGTGGTGATGGTGTTTACAGTGGTGGTGATGGTGTTTACAGTGGTGGTGGTGGTGTTTACAGTGGTGGTGGTGGTGTTTACAGTGGTGGTGATGGTGTTTACAGTGGTGGTGATGGTGTTTACAGTGGTGGTGGTGGTGTTTACAGTGGTGGTGGTGGTGTTTACAGTGGTGGTGATGGTGTTTACAGTGGTGGTGATGGTGTTTACAGTGGTGGTGGTGTTTACAGTGGTGGTGATGGTGTTTACAGTGGTGGTGATGGTGTTTATAGTGGTGGTGGTGATGGTGTTTAAGTGGTGGTGATGGTGTTTACAGTGGTGGTGGTGATGTTGTTTAAGTGGTGGTGATGGTGTTTATAGTCGTGGTGGTGATGGTGTTTACCGTGGTGGTGATGGTGTTTAAGTGGTGGTGATGATGTTTACAGTGTTGGTGATGGTGTTTACAGTGGTGGTGGTGATGGTGGTATTTACAGTGGTGGTGGTGGTGTTTACAGTGGTGGTGATGGTGTTTACAGTGGTGATGATGGTGTTTACCGTGGTGGTGATGGTGTTTAAGTGGTGGTGATGATGTTTACAGTGTTGGTGATGGTGTTTACAGTGGTGGTGGTGATGGTGGTATTTACAGTGGTGGTGATG
>CM038728.1:35850178-35860178 GCA_021613375.1 Megaleporinus macrocephalus | reverse complement strand
TTGTTTGGTGATTGGTTGTACGGGGATTGGCTGTACAGGGATTGGCTGTACGGGAATGGGTGTATGGTGATTGGTTGTATGGTGATTGGTTGTATGGTGATTGGTTGTATGGCGATTGGTTGTATGGCGATTGGTTATATGGGGATTGGTTATATGGGGATTGGTTATATGGGGATTGGTTGTACGGTGACTGGTTGTACGGTGACTGGTTGTATGGTGATTGGTTGTTTGGGGATTGGTTGTATGGGGATTGGTTGTTTGGGGATTGGTTATATGGCGATTGGTTGTATGGCGATTGGTTGTATGGTGATTGGTTGTATGGTGATTGGTTGTATGGTGATTAGTTGTATGAGGATTGGTTGTATGGTGATTGGTTGTATGGTGATTAGTTGTATGGTGATTGGTTGTATGGTGATTGGTTGTATGGTGATTAGTTGTATGAGGATTGGTTGTATGGGGATTGGTTGTACGGGGATTTATTATACAGGGATTTGTTGTATGGTGATTGGTTATATGGGGATTGGTTATATGATGATTGGTTGCATGGTGATTGGTTGTATGGGGATTGGTTGTACGGGGATTGGTTGTACGGGGATTGGTTGTACGGGGATTGGTTGTACGGGGATTGGTTGTATGGGGATTGGTTGTACCGGGATTTATTATACAGGGATTTGTTGTATGTTGATTGGTTATATAGTGGTTGGTTGTTTGGTGATTGGTTGTATGGGGATTGGTTGTATGGGGATTGGTTGTACGGTGATTGGTTGTACGGTGATTGGTTGTATGGGGATTGGTTGTATGGGGATTGGTTGTACGGGGATTTATTATACAGGGATTTGTTGTATGGTGATTGGTTGTATGGTGATTGGTTATATAGTGGTTGGTTGTTTGGTGATTGGTTGTGTGGTGATTGGTTGTACGGGGATTGGCTGTACAGGGATTGGCTGTGCGGGAATGGGTGTATGGTGATTGGTTGTATGGTGATTGGTTGTATGGTGATTGGTTGTATGGGGACTGGTTGTATGGTGATTGGTTGTATGATGATTGGTTGTATGGCGACTGGTTGTATGGGGATTGGTTGTACGGTGACTGGTTGTATGGTGATTGGTTGTTTGGGGATTGGTTATATGGGGATTGGTTGTATGGCGACTGGTTGTTTGGGGATTGGTTATATGGCGATTGGTTGTATGGTGATTGGTTGTATGGTGATTGGTTGTATGGTGATTAGTTGTATGAGGATTGGTTGTATGGAGATTGGTTGTACGGGGATTTATTATACAGGGATTTGTTGTATGGTGATTGGTTATATGGGGATTGGTTGTATGATGATTGGTTGCATGGTGATTGGTTGTATGGGTATTGGTTGTACGGGGATTGGTTGTATGGGGATTGGTTGTATGGGGATTGGTTGTATGGGGATTGGTTGTATGGTGATTAGTTGTATGGTGATTGGTTGTATGGTGATTGGTTGTATGGTGATTAGTTGTATGGTGATTGGTTGTATGGTGATTGGTTGTATGGTGATTGGTTGTATGGTGATTGGTTGTATGGTGATTGGTTGTATGGTGATTGGTTGTATGGTGATTAGTTGTATAGTGATTGGTTGTATGGTGATTAGTTGTATGGTGATTGGTTGTATGGTGATTGGTTGTATGGTGATTGGTTGTATGGTGATTGGTTGTATGAGGATTGGTTGTATGGTGATTGGTTGTATGGTGATTAGTTGTATGGTGATTGGTTGTATGGTGATTGGTTGTATGGTGATTAGTTGTATGAGGATTGGTTGTATGGGGATTGGTTGTACGGGGATTTATTATACAGGGATTTGTTGTATGGTGATTGGTTATATGGGGATTGGTTATATGATGATTGGTTGCATGGTGATTGGTTGTATGGGGATTGGTTGTACGGGGATTGGTTGTACGGGGATCGGTTGTACGGGGATTGGTTGTACGGGGATTGGTTGTACGGGGATTGGTTGTATGGGGATTGGTTGTACCGGGATTTATTATACAGGGATTTGTTGTATGTTGATTGGTTATATAGTGGTTGGTTGTTTGGTGATTGGTTGTATGGGGATTGGTTGTATGGGGATTGGTTGTACGGTGATTGGTTGTACGGTGATTGGTTGTATGGGGATTGGTTGTATGGGGATTGGTTGTACGGGGATTTATTATACAGGGATTTGTTGTATGGTGATTGGTTGTATGGTGATTGGTTATATAGTGGTTGGTTGTTTGGTGATTGGTTGTGTGGTGATTGGTTGTACGGGGATTGGCTGTACAGGGATTGGCTGTGCGGGAATGGGTGTATGGTGATTGGTTGTATGGTGATTGGTTGTATGGTGATTGGTTGTATGGGGACTGGTTGTATGGTGATTGGTTGTATGATGATTGGTTGTATGGCGACTGGTTGTATGGGGATTGGTTGTACGGTGACTGGTTGTATGGTGATTGGTTGTTTGGGGATTGGTTATATGGGGATTGGTTGTATGGCGACTGGTTGTTTGGGGATTGGTTATATGGCGATTGGTTGTATGGTGATTGGTTGTATGGTGATTGGTTGTATGGTGATTAGTTGTATGAGGATTGGTTGTATGGAGATTGGTTGTACGGGGATTTATTATACAGGGATTTGTTGTATGGTGATTGGTTATATGGGGATTGGTTGTATGATGATTGGTTGCATGGTGATTGGTTGTATGGGTATTGGTTGTACGGGGATTGGTTGTATGGGGATTGGTTGTATGGGGATTGGTTGTATGGGGATTGGTTGTATGGTGATTGGTTGTATGGTGATTAGTTGTATGGTGATTGGTTGTATGGTGATTGGTTGTATGGTGATTAGTTGTATGGTGATTGGTTGTATGGTGATTGGTTGTATGGTGATTGGTTGTATGGTGATTGGTTGTATGGTGATTAGTTGTATGGTGATTGGTTGTATGGTGATTGGTTGTATGGTGATTGGTTGTATGGTGATTGGTTGTATGGTGATTGGTTGTATGGTGATTGATTGTATGGTGATTGGTTGTATGGTGATTGGTTGTATGGTGATTAGTTGTATGGTGATTGGTTGTATGGTGATTAGTTGTATGGTGATTAGTTGTATAGTGATTGGTTGTATGGTGATTAGTTGTATGGTGATTGGTTGTATGGTGATTGGTTGTATGGTGATTGATTGTATGGTGATTGGTTGTATGGTGATTGGTTGTATGGTGATTAGTTGTATGGTGATTGGTTGTATGGTGATTGGTTGTATGGTGATTAGTTGTATGGTGGTAGTCCAGACTGAGTCTGTTCAGCAGCTCCTCTAAACTCTATTATGATTCAGCTCCTCCTGTAACTGCAGACTAATTAGCTAAACCAGAGTTAAGACTCGACTCTGCTACAAAAACTCTTTCATCTCCACTCAGTCACTAATACTCGCTGCAGGTGAGAGCTTTGAAGATGGAAGCTGTTCTTTATGACAGTCTGTGATTAAAAGAATGTGGAATTTTCTTTACAGACGTATTTAAAATAAAATAAACACGAACCTCCAGGAGAGACAGGCTGCAGTTACCGAACACTGATCAGGTGATCAGAACCCTAACAACATGAACGTCTCCGAGATATCAGGTGAGCAGTCAGGTCAACGCTCCTCTGCAGAGCTTCCATGATCCAACAGTGAATGTTAGAGGTCAGGCAACCAATCAGCTCTCAGTAGCAGTAACACCAACCAATCAGCCCTCAGTAGTGGTCAGTATTAAAGCTAGTGTGGAGAAGGTGAAGTTAGCTTTATGAGTCGTTATGAGTTAAAATTGATTTATATCATAAAATAAGATCAGACTTGATTCTGATGCGTATGATAAACATCTGATCTCCGCTCGGGAGGCCTGAGACTCCGACTGAGCTGCTGGACGTCTGTTCGCTGAAGCTGATCTCCACAATCAGCAGAATCCAGCAGCCCTGCCGAGGAGCACCTCCGCTCTCCCGGGCTAATCAGGAGCGTCGGAGGACATAACGCAGAGTGACAGGGAGGACGAGGAGAAGAAGCTGATGATGTCTCCGACTCCGCAAATTAATCTGATTAAACAGCTGCAGTTATATATTAATATACGCTCTGATTAGAGCTCTGATTAATTTCACGCTCTCGTTTACGCGCCACCTTCTGCCTTCCCGCTCGGATTTCACTTCCCAGAATGCCGCAGCACTTTGTGTCCTTTCACTTCTGGAGTCCGGCTGTTTTCTTTTGTTTTTATTTTTTTTTCACAGCCCGCTTGCTGTGGAACCTCCATTCCAGCATGAATATTTCAAAAGGACCCAGAGATTAAAATATTAACAAGCACATTCCGATTAGGGCCGGAGCAGGAGGACGGAGGGGACGGAGAGGAGGGGGAGGAGGGAGAGGAGGGAGAGGAGGGAGAGGAGGGAGAGGAGGGAGAAAGGGCAGCACACAGACACTCGTGACTTCTGCTAGCCGCGTTAGCGCTCAGACGCCTCGGTGCTTTCAGCATCCCAGCACTAATTACAGGATTCAGTTACAGCCCATAATTAGGAGACTAATCCCGACACTGAGGACGAGACACACCACTGTGGAAAAAACCAAAGGATGAAATACCACGACAACGTCCTAATTGACCGATCCAGGCTCCGCCCACAAACGGATCCGTTATAAATACTGTTCTGAGGTCAGACAGTGCGCGGGTAAAAGACCCTGTTAACCTACTGAAGGACCATCAGCACCCTACGACCCCCAGCGCCCTACGCCCCCCCCAGTGCCCTACGCCCCCCCCAGAGCCCTACGCCCCCCCAGTGCCCTACGCCCCCCCAGAGCCCTACGCTCCCCTAGCACCCTACGCCCTACGCTCCCATATATTCCCATTTATTTACATTCTCAAGGCCCTGTGTACCCTGACCCTGTGTGCAGAGGGCCCTATGATCTCAGGTCCCTGTGCTCCAAGTTCCCTACATTTCCTGGGCTTTACGCTCCCAGACCCTGTGTGTAGGGGGCCCTATGTCTCCAGAGCCCAGTGCTTACCGGGTCCGCTCTTTCAGCAGCCCATGTTCCCAGGTGCCCGTATCTTCATTGCCCTGTGCTACCAGGGAGCTACACTCTCAGGGCCGAACATTCCCAGGACCCTCTGCTCACAGGAGTCGGTGTTTCAGCAACCCATATTCCCAAAACCATATGTTGACCATAGAACCCTGTGTTTCCAGGATCTTATGTTCCAAGGACCCTTGTGATTCAGCAAGCCAAATTCTTCCAGGGCCCCATGCTCCCAACATTTTCAAGGCCCTGTGTACCCAGACCCTGTGTCCTGAGGACCCCGTGTTCTCAGGATCTTATGTTCCAAGGACCCTGTGATTCATCAAGCCAAATACTCCTAGTGCCTTACTGGCCCCGTGATCTCAGCTCCCCATATTCCCATTTCCTACATCCTCACGGCGCTGTGTGCTCAGTGTTCCCAGCACCCGACATTTCCAGAGCCCCCCACTGAGAGGGTCTCCACCGTCCCCATTTTCATTTAACTTCAATAAGAACCCGTGTACAAACATTCGCACTGAGCTGCATGAAGAGTTTATTATTATTATTATTATTATTACTATTGTTATTGCTATTACTACTGTTATTATTATTATTACAGTTATTATTATTATTATTATTATTATTATTATTATTATTATTATTATTATTATATTACTGTCATTATTATTATTATTATCACAGTCATTATTATTATTATTATTATTATTATTATTACTACAGTCATTATTATTATTATTATTACAGTTTATACAGTTATTATTATTATTATTACTATTATTACTATTATTATTGCTATTATTACTGTTATTATTATTATTACAGTAATTATTATTATTATTATTTTTATTACAGTCATTATTATTATTATTATTATTATTATTATTATTGTTGTTGTTATTATTATTATTATTATTATTAGTGTTATTATTATTATTATTATTATTACAGTCATTATTATTATTGTTGTTGTTGTTTGTTGTTGTTGTTGTTTTGTTATTATTATTATTATTATTATTGCAGTCATTATTATTATTATTTTTTGTTATTGTTATTATTATTATTATTATTATTATTGTTATTATTATTATTATTATTATTATTATTATTGTTGTTGTTTGTTGTTGTTTTGTTATTATTATTATTATTATTATTGCAGTCATTATTATTATTTTTGTTATTGTTATTATTAGTGTTATTATTATTATTGTTATTATTATTATTATTTTTTGTTATTATTATTATTATTATTATTATTATTATTATTATTATTGTTGTTGTTATTGTTATTATTAGTGTTATTATTATTATTGTTGTTATTATTATAATTACAGTGCTAAGCTGAATCTGAAGGATCGGTCTTGATAAAGCTCGGCTCTGAAACGGTTCACTTACAGAAACGTCTGAACTGCGAGAGAGAAGCAAACCGACTGCAGCTCATTTATCTTCTACCTTAAATATGGAACGCCGCCCCCTCCGGGACACGACCGGGAAAAACAGCCTTTTCCCAAAAGCCATAATACAGGATTTAAAGAGGGAAAACTGCAGAACAACAACAACAACATCATCATCATCATCATCATCATCATCATCATATAAATGAATACACTGAAAGGACGATCCCCCAGTTTTTTTAATTTCTATTCCACAGTTTTTATTTGTGTTTAATAAAAACACTCCAAAACTTCCCGACCGGCATAGAACCAGCACGGAAAACTCACTCACACTCACTCTCACTCACACTCACACACTCACACTCACACTCACACTCACACTCACTCAAACGTCCGCTTGCTAACGCTCATGCTCACACTGAAAGACAAAGAGAAAAGGAGGAGAGAGATATTGTCCCTCTAAAACATCTGTCCTCTTTTCCAACATTCTCTCCGACTCTCCCTCAGAGACAACGAGCAGAGCAACCAGCTTAACAACCACAGGAACTAGGACGAGAGAGAGAGAGAGAGAGAGACAGAGACAGAGAGTGAGAAAGAGTGAGAGAAGGAGAGAGAGAGACAGAGAGAGAGAAAGTAAAAGAGACAGAGAGTGAGAGAGAGAGACAGAGAGTGAGAGAGAGTGAGAGAAGGAGAGAGAGAGACAGAGAGAGAGAAAGTAAAAGAGACAGAGAGTAAGAGAGAGAAACAGAGAGTGAGAGAGAGTGAGAGAAGGAGAGAGAGAGACAGAGAGAGAGAAAGTAAAAGAGACAGAGAGTGAGAGAGAGAAACAGAGAGTGAGAGAGAGTGAGAGAAGGAGAGAGAGAGACAGAGAGTAAAAGAGACAGAGAGTGAGAGACAGCGAGTGAGATAGACGGAGAGACAGAGAGATACAGAGAGAGTGGGAGAGACAGAGAGTGAGAGAGAGTGAGAGAAGGAGAGAGAGTATAAAATATAAATCCTCGTGAGAAAATGTTCTCTAACTTTTTTCCACTTCACGAGTTCTGACACTGATAAGAGACGCAGGAGACGCAGGAGACGCAGGAGACGCAGGACGTGTTCAGTCAGTTAAACAGCAGATATCAGTCCCAGTGGGCGTGGCTAACCACCGCCATCTCCAGGGACATCAACCAGCTTAGATACAACAGATAAAGAGAAAACCCAGTACTGAGATTCAGTATATAACTCTAAATGTAGGTATTGTATATAAACTGAGTTACAGTTTCTCATTAGGTTGAATGTATAACTCTAAATGTAGGTATTGTATATAAACTGAGTTACAGTCTCTCATTAGGTTGAATGTATAACTCTAAATGTAGGTATTGTATATAAACTGAGTTACAGTTTCTCATTAGGTTGAATGTATAACTCTAAATGTAGGTACTGTATATAAACTGAGTTACAGTTTCTCATTAGGTTGAATGTATAACTCTAAATGTAGGTATTGTATATAAACTGAGTTACAGTTTCTCATTAGGTTGAGTGTATAACTCTAAATGTAGGTATTGTATATAAACTGAGTACAGTTTCTAATTAGGTTGAGTGTATAACTCTAAATGTAGGTATTGTATATAAACTGAGTTACAGTTTCTCATTAGGTTGAGTGTATAACTCTAAATGTAGGTATTGTATATAAACTGAGTACAGTTTCTAATTAGGTTGAGTGTATAACTCTAAATGTAGGTATTGTATATAAACTGAGTTACAGTTTCTCATTAGGTTGAATGTATAACTCTAAATGTAGGTATTGTATATAAACTGAGTTACAGTTTCTCATTAGGTTGAATGTATAACTCTAAATGTAGGTACTGTATATAAACTGAGTTACAGTTTCTCATTAGGTTGAATGTATAACTCTAAATGTAGGTATTGTATATAAACTGAGTTACAGTTTCTCATTAGGTTGAGTGTATAACTCTAAATGTAGGTATTGTATATAAACTGAGTACAGTTTCTAATTAGGTTGAGTGTATAACTCTAAATGTAGGTATTGTATATAAACTGAGTTACAGTCTCTCATTAGGTTGAATGTATAACTCTAAATGTAGGTATTGTATATAAACCGAGTTACAGTTTCTCATTAGGTTGAATGTATAAATCTAAATGTAGGTATTGTATATAAACCGAGTTACAGTTTCTCATTAGGTTGAATGTATAACTCTAAATGTAGGTATTGTATATAAACTGAGTTACAGTTTCTCATTAGGTTGAATGTATAACTCTAAATGTAGGTATTGTATATAAACTGAGTTACAGTTTCTCATTAGGTTGAATGTATAACTCTAAATGTAGGTACTGTGTATGTAGGTTGAGTGTATCGACTGATATGGAAGTATATGTATGGTATTGGAACTGATAGGTTGGATCGGTACGTTCCTATTAATAACACTTACATTATGAAGTGAAATGACAGTGAAAGCTCTAAACTCAGTGTTAAATCCACCGTACTGCCTCCCCCACCCTGCAGGCCTCGCTCTGCCTCGCTCTGCCTCGCTCTCTCTCCTCCCCGCCGTCTGTTCCGACACAGAGGCAGATTTTTCTCTCGTTTTTTGTTATTTTCCTCACGTTTTTGGTTATTTCTCTCCTCCGCCCTCTTTATCTGGAATGTGCCCCCTCTAAGATTGTTCCATTACGAGTCGGGGGCCCGAATGCTACGGCGTGGAGATAAGGGCGGGCTCAGCGGAGAGCAGACTCGTTTTTAACGGACGGGCCGCGGGTCATTCTGCTGCGCTCTGTCGTTTGTCGTCCTGCTGCTGCTGCACACGCGATAAAGCGGCAGATTACAGCGGAGACGATACGCGCCTTTAATTAGCCTAATGCTTCAGAGCGCCACTCCCGCGCTCGGCATCTGCTCCGGAATCCACGGAGCAGATCTGAGACCTGCGGTTAACCCTGTACACGCCCTGAAACTACATTTCTAGGCTGCTGCATGGATGTTTTGGTTACAGTGTAATTTATTAAGTAGTACTAAGTAAGTATTAGTGAGTGTAATAGAGTATGAGGCAGTAGTACTGCTGCTCGATACTCAGAAAAGGAGGCGTCTGTATTAACATCACACACGGGATCAATACACTCCACAGTCAGGTCTCATAATCAACATCACACGACCTCAGAATAGAGCTGTGTTTGGGCAAAAACCTGGCCATACAATATACATCACGATACAGCAAGAAAACTGATATACTGAGTCTTAAAACCTACTGAGCTCCTACATAGACAGCATTTTACATCAGAGTCTGCCACCCGACTTCAAACCGCTAAGACAATCCCATGATGCAGTGCAGGCTGATCTAGGAGCAGTGAAGTGGTTTTAAAATGTGATTATTTTGATTCTCTGGAGTTTTAATGTGTTTCTGGTCATAAAATCACACAAAACAGTTTTTTATTATCAACTCTGTAACGAGTCCTTCACCATTTACACTTTATACTCCAGACATTAGCATTTATGCTAGCAGATTATTCAGCTCGGGCTATTGTTTTGGATGCCGGCCGGTAGCTTAGCAACCAGCTGCAGTGGGCGGGAACAAGCCGTGACGCAGTCTCTCTCT
>CM038728.1:35842054-35849178 GCA_021613375.1 Megaleporinus macrocephalus | reverse complement strand
ACTCTCTCTCTCTCTCTCTCTCTCTCACTCTCTCTCTCACTCTCTCTCACTCTCTCACTCTCTCTCTCACTCTCTCTCTCTCACTCTCTCTCTCACTCTCTCTCACTCTCTCTCTCTCTCTCTCTCTCTCTCTCACCTCTCTCTCTCTCTCTCACTCTCTCACTCTCTCTCTCTCTCTCACTCTCTCTCTCACTCTCTCTCTCTCTCTCTCTCTCTCTCTCACTCTCTCTCTCACTCTCTCTCTCTCACTCTCTCTCTCACTCTCTCTCACTCTCTCTCTCTCTCTCTCTCTCTCTCTCACTCTCTCTCTCTCTCTCACTCTCTCACTCTCTCTCTCTCTCTCACTCTCTCTCTCACTCTCTCTCTCTCTCTCTCTCTCTCTCTCACTCTCTCTCTCACTCTCTCTCACTCTCTCTCTCTCACTCTCTCTCTCACTCTCTCTCTCACTCTCTCCCTCTCACTCTCTCCCTCTCACTCTCTCTCACTCTCTCTCACTCTTTCTCTCTCTCTCTCTCTCACACTCTCTCTCACTCTCTCTCTCTCTCTCTCTCTCGCTCTCACTCTCTCTCTGTCTGTCTTTCACTCTCTCACTCTCACTCTCACACTCACTCACTCTCTGTGTCTGTCTGTCTCTCACTCCGTCCGTCTCTCACTCGCTCACTCTCACTCTCAGCCTGTCTCTCACTCTCTTGGTCTGTTTCTCTCTCTGTCTGTCTCTCACTCTCTCACTCTGTTGGTCTGTCTCTCACTCTCTCAGTCCATCTGTCTCTTACTCTGTCTCTTACTCTGTCTGTCTCTCACTCTCTCACACTGTCTGTCTGTATGTCTCTCATTCCATCTGTCTCTCACTCTATCTCACTCTTACTCTCTCTCACTGTCTTTGTCTCTCACTCTCTCACTCTGTCTCTCACTTTCTCTCTCTCTCAGTGTCTTTCTCTCTCTCTGTCTCTCACACATTCAATCTCTCACTCTGTCTTTGCCTGTCTCTCTCTCACTCTGACATGCTCTCCCTCACTCTCTTTCTAACTGGATAACCTGTCTGTCTGTCTGTCTGTCTCACTCACTCTCTCTCTCACTCTCTGTCTGTCTGTCTGTCTGTCTCACTCTCTGTCTGTCTGTGCTGCAGGTACAGAACTCTGTTCTTACAGTAGAGACGCTGAGTATAAAGTTTTAGGACGTGGTTGTTGGTGTGTCTAATGCTTTGATGTTATCTGGCTGCACTAACTCACCCTTTGCCTGCGGCTTAATAAATCCAATCAAGCCCGACTCCATCAGCCCATTAACACCGCTTCACCTCCGTTAACCGCTCACCTCCGCCCGCGGTAATGACCACTGTTTATCCTAATAAACCGCCAGGAGCCCAGATCAGACACGGGCCGACACGCCGCCGGCCTTACCGGGACAACAGCCCGATCACATCCCAGATAAAAACTTTAAACAGAGATCAGATCTCCATCATCGTCACGCCTGAGACTCAATCATCATCTCTGGAAATCCGATCTCAGTTCAAACATCACCTGTTCCACGTCTAACCTGTCACCTCAGCACATATACATTAAAGAGCCCATACCATAGAAAAACTCACTTCCCTCTGTTTATTACCATTACTGCCTTTAAATAAACAAACACTCGCGAGTAAACAACGTCACAGTCAAAACAAACACATCCAAACAGATCAGACACAAAAAGAGCCTTTAAACTTTAAACTCACTGTTTTTATGATGTCATAAATACAACTACATTTCCATGACTCAACAGATCAACAGAACTTTAGCTTTGCACATTAATTTAAAGTTAGCAACCTTGTGTTTTAGCTTAGACTGCTACTTAAAGAGAGGGCATATAGAGCAGCCAATAAGAATGGAGCTCATTTACATATGTAAGTCTTAAAGGGTCAATACCATGAAAATATATTTGAAATTCAGGAGTTTGATGAACTAAGTAAGCACTGTTTGAAGTTCTTTAAGCGTTCTTCAGTAGAGACAATGCTCTAGAGAGAACCAGAACCCTGCAAGAACCCTCCAAGAACCCTCCAAGAACTATTTGCATGCCTAAATGGTTCTCCGCTTGGTGACACGTTTCCTCAGATTGAAGGAGAATCTGTTGTATTTGGTTCTTTATGGCCCCAAAAACTACAACGACAAGCTTCAGACCACGCCAGAGTCCTCATAGGTGCTATACAGAACCATATGCACACGTTCTCCATCAACCTGAAGAGCCATTTCTCCAAGTAAAGCACCGTTCAGTCATTCAAACAGTTCACGGTTCTACACAGAACCCCTGGTTGTCAGCGTGCAGGAGGACAGCAGATGAATGAATAAGTAAAAGAATAAACGAGGCTATGGGCCCTTTAAAGCAGAAGCTCCAGCAGAGCGTGTGAAAATGCGGGAGGAGTGAGGAGCCGTCTGATCTGGATCTCTTATTAGAGCCGGAGCGGCTGCAGCTCCAAACCTTCTCCCGGCAGCCGGTTCACACGGACGCGCCGCCTATTTATAGCCTCTGCTGGAGGACCGGAACCGGCGGGACACCACGGGCCTGACCCTCACCTTGTCCTTCTTCAAAGACGACAGGTGCTAATGAAATACCAAACGCCGGTACTGACCCGGTCACACGCGTAATACAGTAAGAACAGTGGACGTCACAGTCAGCGCACGCCAGCATATAGCTTTACACTCCCGTCCCCCTCGCCTGAGAGAGACACCTCGTCCCCCAGATCAGCTCAGGTGTAGCCAGGACTTCACTCTGTATCTCACTACTGAGCAAATTTACATACTTATTTATTAATAAATACTAATTACTCAGATTAAACACTTCATCAGCCATTCATACACAAGACTGTAGGAAATCACTCTGGACACCGAGAGTAGTGACTGCTGTGATGTGTGTAATGTGTGTGTTAGGTGTGTGTGTGTGTATGGTGTGTGTGTATGGTGGGTGTGTGTGTGTTAGGTGTGGTGGTGTGCGTTCGGTGTGCGTTATGTGTGCGTTAGGTGTGGTGGTGTGCGTTAGGTGTATGTTAGGTGTGGTGGTGTGCGTTAGGGGTGCGTTAGGGGTGCGTTAGGGGTGCGTTAGGGGTGCGTTAGGGGTGCGCAGGGAGCAGGTTGCAGCTGAAGTGTGGGCCGGATCTGGAGCTGGAATACTGGCTGATGGTCAGTCACAGCTGGATTGTCTCACTCTGGTCAGAGGGTGAGAGAGCTTTGCTGAGTGAGTCACTCTTTTAACCCTTTGTTTATAATCTAAGTGCTGAAAGCAGAGAGCTAGTTTACTGGATTGCTCACTGATGCTGACATCACAGCTCGATGACATCACGTTGGCTAGTGAGGGTCAGGTCTGTTCTGATGTGTGTAGAATAAACTGTTCTGAAGTTATGAAGACTATAACATATACTGTATATAAATATATAAATATAAATAAATATAAATATATAAACAGAATATATATGCTTAAATTAATTTTAACAGAAATTTTACAATATTTCTCTCTTTTATTTACAATATTATTATTATACAATATCACGAGACCCAAATCATTTCTGGTTTCTTACTGGTTTACATTTTATTTATTTATTTATTTATTTATTTATTTATTTATTACTGGTATGTAACAGTGTTTAGATGTTTGTTCTCCTGTTTAACGCCGAGTTCTGCGAATGTGGGTCGACCTCAATACACTGAGAGTAAATAAATACTGATTGATTGATCGTTTGACTGACGGGTCAGTTAGTGGGTGGAGCATAAACAAATCAATTAACCCTCTACTTAATGAGAAAGCAGTGAGGACGCCTCTGCTCGGTGCTGAAAGATCAGACAGAAGAAAAGACGACTCTGTGTTACGAGCTCTGAGCTCTGAGCGGATCTGAATCCGGTGATTATATAAAATATAGTAATAATAATAATAATAATAATAATAATAATAATAATAATAATAATAACAATAATGATAATAGTTGTTGTTGTTGTTTATTCAGTGATCTGCAGTAATCAGGGTGAACAACTGATCACCGTATTGATTAAACATCCCATAATACACCCCATAATCCCATGCCAACACACTACTGCGGCTACGCGGAATGAAGGAGAACCACAGTGAGGTTCAGATCTCCGGCGTGCAGGTGCAGCGCCATTCAAACCCAGCCGAGTCCCCACCCCCCACCCCGCCCCCACCCCTCGCTCCGCGGGCCAGAACCTCCTGGCACCGCCCGTCACACACCAGACCCGCGTAAGTGCCCCACTCCGTCCGGATGCGTTCTGTTAATGTGTGTGTGTTCTGCCCCGGCTCCGCTCGGCCGCCCGGAATCTGCTGTGACTCCTCTGCAGCTGCGGAGGCTCAGAGTGGCTCCGGCGGTCCGGCCTGCCAATCAAAGACCGGGACAGCCTCCAGATGGTTCGGGAGCAGAGCGGACGCCAGGATCCGGCGGAGAGGGCGGGAAACGGAGCCAAGCTAACGGAGCGACGTCTCAGATACATGGCAGCCGGCCCGGAGCAGCCAAGGACGTGGTGACCTCTTCAGCCCGCTCTGAAGGAACGCCGGACCGTCCGTCAGTCAGTCCTGTACAGCGGACAGCTCCGGGTCGGGGGTCCGACGGGCCGAGTCCGGACCGAGCCAGTAAACACTCATCAATGAAACAACCAAACTTGGACCATCAGAACCCGGAGCTGGTCAGGAGAACATCAGAACATCTAACGTTCCCTCAGGAGAAACCCACTCAGCCTCATTCAGACCGGAACGTTCCTGGAAAATCACTAACACACTAATATACTATACTGGTTTCCATTCTATTTAGTCTATTTATACTGGTTTCCATTCTAATTAGTCTATTTATACTGGTTTCCATTCTAATTAGTCTATTTGTACTGGTTTCTTACTGGTTTCCATTCTATTAAATCTATTTATACTGGTTTCCATTCTATTTAGTCTATTTATATTGGTTTCCATTCTAATTAGTCTATTTGTACTGGTTTCTGACTGGTTTACATTTCCTTTATTTCTTTATTTCTTTATTTATTTATTTATTTATTTCTTTCTTTCTTTATTTATTACTGGTATGTAACAGTGTTTAGATGTTTGTTCTCCTGTTTAACGCCGAGTTCTGCGAATGTGGGTCGACCTCAATACACTGAGAGTAAATAAATACTGATTGATTGACCGCTTGGCTGACGGGTCAGTTAGTGGGCGGAGCATAAACAAATCAATTAACCCTCTACTTAATGAGAAAGCAGTGAGGACGCCTCTGCTCGGTGCTGAAAGATCAGACAGAAGAAAAGACGACTCTGTGTTACGAGCTCTGAGCTCTGAGCGGATCTGAATCCGGTGATGATCTTTACATTAACACTGTAAGACACACTGGACACTCAATCTACTGAGGGTCTCTGAGCGGTGGGATTATTACAGTCAGGGTGATTGACACACAAGCTTACCAGAAAAGTCTCTGAAGAGCTCAGCTGATTTGAACGGAGGGAGAAAGTGACAGATGGGATCTGGGACGCTCCTTTAAATGAGGGCGATACTTCCAGTTTCAGAATTCCTTTCTGAGAAGAATCCAGGAATTAGACGGATTTACAGAACAGAAACAGACCAGTAGGGGTCTTACAGACCACCGTTAGATCACGCATTACAACACAAAGACACCCCATGAACGTATTTCACATATTTAGTAATGAAATAATTATAGAAATGTGTTATAAACAGGTTATAGAGTTTACAATACAGACAATTAAGGAAAACATGGTTTTAAGCATATATTTATATATAAAATCTACACACACACACACACACACACACACACACACACACACACACACACACACACACACACACACACACAGTGTTGCTAGGCAGTTGATATGGGATCCTAAATGTTTGCCACGGTGCTGCTAGATCAGTGCTACTGTAGCACTTGCTATGTTATCCCAGGTGGTTTCTAGGATGTTGCTATGGCACCGAAGGCAGTTGCTTTTATTTACACACACACACCACAACACACACACACACACACACACACACACACACACCACAACACCAGCTGTGGAGCTCCAGCACAAGTGGAGCTCCAGTGGAGCAGTGACATCATCTTCAGATGTAAGTGATCAGCAGCAGCTCGTCTTCTTAAACGTGAGCGTCTGACTGCAGCGCCTCCAAACTCCCATCTACCTCACTCCTCCAGAACAACCACCATCACCACTGCAGGAGAACCCACCAGAGGAGAACCCACCAGAGGAGAACCCACCAGAGGAGAACCCACCAGAGGAGAACCCACCAGAGACGAACCCACCAGAGACGAACCCACCAGAGGAGAACCCACCAGAGACGAACCCACCAGAGGAGAACCCACCAGAGGAGAACCCACCAGAGGAGAACCCACCAGAGGAGAACCCACCAGAGGAGTTGATACTTACACAGCTGATCCAGAGTCAGTAATACACAGTTCATTTTAATGATGTCACTGTATGTGACTAAGAGAACCACACCTGTATGTCTTCACCTGAACTAAGAACTGATCTGTCTCTGCCGCCCCCCCCTCCTCCTCCCCCTCCCCCTCCTCCTCCTCCTCCTCCTCCTCCTCCTCCTCCTCCTCCTCCTCCTCCTCCCCCTCCTCCCTCTCCCCCTCCTCCCCCTCCCCCTCCCCCTCCCCCGCGCAGCGTGACCAGGACTGCATTGCCTCTAATGTGTGAGGAGGTTAATGATTAATTACAGCACCAGTTTAAACATCTCAGCCCAGTGAGCAAATACGGGCGGGGCCCGTCCTCCACCCAGCCACCTCACTCCACGCAGTTCACACCTCACTCCGACTCCACGCAGTTCACACTTCACTCCGACTCCACACAGTTCACACCTCACTCCGACTCCACGCAGTTCACACCTCACTCCGACTCCACGCAGTTCACACTTCACTCCGACTCCACACAGTTCACACCTCACTCCGACTCCACGCAGTTCACACTTCACTCCGACTCCACGCAGTTCACACTTCACTCCGACTCCACACAGTTCACACCTCACTCCGACTCCACGCAGTTCACACTTCACTCCGACTTCACACAGTTCACACCTCACTCCGACTCCACGCAGTTCACACTTCACTCCGACTTCACACAGTTCACACCTCACTCCGACTCCACGCAGTT
>CM038728.1:35832054-35837054 GCA_021613375.1 Megaleporinus macrocephalus | reverse complement strand
CCTCTGTGAACTCCTTCCCCATTCCGAAAACATCCGGAATCATATCCCCGTTAAAGCTGCAGAGGAAAAACAGAAACACTCACAATAAACCCAGTTCACCTCCATACAGACTGTAGATCATCTGATTCTCTGTATACTTTATTACTCTGTTCTTTAATGATCAGGACCCCCACAGGACCCCCACAGAGCAGATACTATTAGGGAGGTGGATCATTCTCAGCACTGCAGTGACACTGACGTGGTGGAGGTGTGTTAGTGTGTGTTGTGCTGGTGTGAGTGGATCAGACACAGCGGTGGGGTCCTGATTAAAGAACAGAGGAGATGAACTACAGTCTGTAAGTGTGGATATGAATGAATGATGAATGATGAATGTATGAACTCACTCCATAACAAGAGGCTGATCCTGAAACGTGGTATTGATGTCAGTCCTTCCGCTTTGATCTGCAAGAGAACATCAAAACATCCTGTCAATCAAACTTAATTAATCAATTAACAAGTTTAGTGGAAGCACAAGCTGGGTGTTTCTAATAAAGTGGTCAGTAAGTGGAGGTTCAAGGTAGGTGTTTCTAATAAAGTGGCCAGTGAGTGAAAGTACAAGGTAGGTGTTTCTAATAAAGTGGCCAGTTAGTGGAAGTACAAGATGTTTCTAATAAAGATGTTTCTAATAAAGTGGCCAGTTAGTGGAGGTACAAGGTGGCTGTTTCTAATAAAGTGGCCAGTTAGTGGAAGTACAAGGTGGATGTTTCTAATAAAGTGGCCTGTTAGTGGAAGTACAAGGTGGGCGTTTCTAATAAAGTGGCCAGTTAGTGGAGGTACAAGGTGGCTGTTTCTAATAAAGTGGCCAGTTAGTGGAAGCACAAGGTGGGCGTTTCTAATAAAGTGGCCTGTTAGTGGAAGTACAAGGTGGATGTTTCTAATAAAGTGGCCAGTTAGTGGAAGTACAAGGTGGGTGTTTCTAATAAAGTGGCCAGTTAGTGGAAGCACAAGGTGGGCGTTTCTAATAAAGTGGCCAGTTAGTGGAAGTACAAGGTGGGTGTTTCTAATAAAGTGACCAGTTAGTGGAAGTACAAGGTGGGCGTTTCTAATAAAGTGGCCTGTTAGTGGAAGTACAAGGTGGGCGTTTCTAATAAAGTGACCAGTTAGTGGAAGTACAAGGTGGGCGTTTCTAATAAAGTGGCCAGTTAGTGAGTGAGTGTGCATCTCTAATTCTACATGTGCAGCTGTACCCAGAGTTTGGTTGTTCCCCCAGAAGATGAACACGCGTGTGTGCTGGACGCCTTTCGGATGGCCGGTGAGAAGAACGTCCATCTGAGAATCTCCATCGTAATCTCCTGGAACAACACTGCTGATGATGCTGATGTCACTGAAGGAGAAAGAAGAACGAGAAGTCAGTGTGACTCATCAGAGCACTTCACTTGGGCTGGACTTCTAAAAGATCTTCAGCGGTACCTGGGGAACGCATCCTTGGTGAGATGAACTTTAGGCTTGAAATAAGGAGCTTTGAGATCAGCCAGGAAAATCAACAGCTCGGACTCTGAAAGGAAAAAGAAATAATTAGTTAATATAATTAGAGTTAATTATTAATCTATAACAGATATGAAGACCTTTCACAGAACCAGTAGCCTCTAAAGTAAACACAGCTCTGATAACGTCATGTGATGTGAGAGGAACCAGAACTCCACCAATCATCTTCTGTCAACACTATCTGAAGGAGAACTTGATTGTGTAGATTGTGTGGTATGTAGTCTAGAACAGTGGTCACCAACCCAGGTCCTGGTGATCATCTTAACTGCAGCTTCAGCCTCCATCTACCATGATGTTCCTACCTTTTACCTGAAGACATCACATCTGATCCAGCATGTATGAATAAGTTATTTAGCTGGTGTAGCAGATTGTCGCTGGAACTGGAGTCCACAGGGCAGAGTATATCCAGGACCAGGGTTGGTGACCACTAATGTAGAGCATTCCTGGGTATACATACAATACATATAGGCTGGTAGAGCAAGAACCTGGTGGTCATCAAGCCTGGTCCTGGAGATTAGCTCCAATTCTCATATACATTGATAAACTCCCATTTACCTCCATCTGAAACTTCAAGAAACTGTGAAGAAGTTAGAGGAAAGGTTATCTGAAGAAGGTGTAGCAGACCACACTTTGGAGGACAGTAGATCTCCAGGACTAGGGTTGGTAACCACCAATCCAGAACATGGCTGGATTACAGGACAGTAGATCTATAACTAGGTGGACACGTTCTGGATCTAAGAACTGTTGGAACATATACAGGCTGACCGAACTAGAACACAGTGGGAAGGAGATCCAGGACCAGCTTCCGGAAACTAGTGTAAACAAATCACACAGCAGAAGTTCTCGTGAGTCTTCTACACGTTTTAACCTGGACTACAGACGTGACAGTCACTCGTTAGACCTCGTACTGAACATGTGAACAAGTCAAGATCTGAAAAACGGTGAGGAGAAGTTCAGTCAGAGAGAAAACCAGGAGGAGAAGTTACAGAAGCTGAGTTAGCAGATGCTACAGAGCTAGCAGAGCTGAAGCTGCAGACCATCACAGATCAGACCGCCGTGGCAGCCTGAGGCAGCTGGACTGGAGGATTAATCAATAATCAGCGATAATAACTCACTGTACTGTGTTAATTTAGCTCCAGATCCACAAATCGATCATTTCTGAGCGTATTGATGAGCTCTGTTAGCTTTAGCCTGTTAGCATTAGCCCTGTACTTACGTTCCCTGATGATGAAGATATCGGTCTGTTTATCCGAATTAAAATCCCCGAAAGCGGCCACCGTGCCCTCATTCTCAGAGCCGAACAGGTCACTGGTCACGTCCTGAAGCCCAGCCGCCAAACCGAGCACCGAAAACGCCAGAATCGCCCCTAAAACCGAGCCGGAGCAGCGCCGCCACATCCTGACAGCCGGACACCCGCCAGAAACTACAAGAGTCGGAACACGGCGCTCCGCTTTACGGCACCGTAAACTCTCACACAACCGAACCGCTCTTTTCAGGTTCACACGAATTCGTTCACAGAAGTTCAGAAATTAATTCCCAACAAGTCATATTTTCAAAAATAAAATAAAAAATTTAAACCAATATTTAAAACTTCGTCGCGGACGTTGCGCATGCGCACGCCCTCGTGTTCGCGGCAGTGTCGCGCTGAAGTGTCAGTGAGCAGTAAACATGGCCACCCTGGCTGATGTCGGCTGGAAGCTGCTGGAGTTTAAAGCCCGGTCCAAACGCTCAGGTTCGGTGTGTCCGCTCGCCGCGTCAGTGTTCGGCGTCTGTTTGCTCGAGTGTGTTTTGTGCCGCGTCACGTTCAGACGGACGCGTTAAAGCTGCATGTTTACGTCACCCGTGTGTGTCAGTGTGATAGAGAGGGGCTCGAGGCTTAAAGGTCAGTCCTGAAGTTGGGGGCTATTTTAAGACCCTCCGAGAAGATCTAGCAGGGTTTGTGTTTGTTGATCTTTAGAGGACAGCATTAACTTTCTGTCTTCATTAGTCAGAGTTTAGGCCCAGTTTGAGCTCAGAGTGGCTGAAGCTGAGCTCACTGTGTGGCCTGTGCTTTATTTACACTGGACTGTATGGACAGCAGGACCTACATTAGATGTACATCATCATCACCATCATCATCATCGCTCTGCAGGCCTCAGGCCAACTTAGAGCCTCTGTAATCAAACCTAACGCCAGTATGTGACCTGATCATGGCTGAGCAGGAGTTTTCATTTACCATGTTGGCAAAATTGACCTTAAATCTGATTAATATTTCTAATATATGTCTGATATTTCTAGTTATGAAGTTATGGTGAGCGTATTGTAAAATTGGTCAACTTACTTTAAAGTATGGAAATGTTTGCTCTGTCCTGGCTCTCCAAAGATATATCTCCAAAACCACAACTTTACAGGAGAGACCAAAAACTGTCCCAACTTTCAATGTAAGTCAATGGAACCAGAGTTTTTTCCAAGCTGTTTTGGAGCATTACTATTGGTCCATTCATCCTGAAATCTTCACACAGTGTAAACAGTAGCTGTCATGTTAAAAAAAAAGTAGAAAAAAAAAAATTGACAAAAAATGGAGATACGTGTTTTTGGTTGGTCAGCATGGTCAGAACATGTCATATGTGTTAGTACAACAAATGGACTGGATTGAAAACCTCTGCTTCAGGAGTCCTGCTCACGTCTGATACTGAGAACCTACAAACCATCATATAAGCTAACAGCTGGTGTATTTGTTGGTTTTATTGAAGGGGAATTCCACCAGTAGTTTAAAAATTCTGTGTATGATGTAAACAGTCATTCAGGGAACCTCGATTTCAGAGGTGACCATGTTCACAGCACAAATATAGATCTTTCATTTACTGTTGAACCTACAAGTGAAATTTATATAGAATTTTGATTATAGCTGTGTTAGTCAGACAAAGATCTAATCTTTCTTTGGTGGCTAGTTAGACGTTTAACCTCCAGCATGTGTTCCTCCACTCTGGAATTGAGATTTTGGGCCATAACTATCAGAACACCGTGTCTGGTTCCCATCACCACCAGTGTGAACAGCTCTCACAGCAGCTAGAACCAACCTGAAGGACTTGGTTTACAGGTTTTGCTGAAATTTTGGTGGATTTGCCCTTTAATGAACACTGTTTCTGAGAAGTGACGCACATTAAACTGCATGTGATCATTTCATAGTTTAGATTGATTGATTAATTAGTTGATTGATTAATTGATTGATTGATTAATTGTACTGCATGTTAATTCAGGAGTGACTTGCTGTGTAATTGAGTGTGATTTGTTCTTCCACTAACGTTGAACTAATGTTGAACTAACGTTCAGTAGAGCTGTAGTGTAGCTCAGAGAGAGGATCGCGGTAGCGCTCTGCTAACGAAACATGGCCGCCACCGCCAGAGAGAATTCCAGTCCGCGGCACAAACTCAACAGATTTGGTAAGTTCTAGATAACAGCTCCTATTCATCCTCTCATACAGCTTTCCATTCCCT
>CM038728.1:35824554-35827054 GCA_021613375.1 Megaleporinus macrocephalus | reverse complement strand
TCTAAACACCTGCACAGGCTTTACTACACTTCTTTAATGTAAAGTTTTATTATGAGTTTAGTTTTTAACTTGTTTAATGTTTGTATGTCATTATTGAAACACACAAGGGTTTTAGTCGGTGGGCGGGGCTTTGCTGTAGCCACGCCCCTGATTTTTTAAATCCGAAAGTGAAGCTGCATCCTTGTCCCTCATGGTCACATGGTAAATGTGTCGTAAGGTGTGAAAATCAGTGTGAAACATTAAAAAGCATCAGTACTGAACCACACACATTCAGCAGTTCAGTAATAAATAATAATAAATATGAGGATTTAATAATAAATATGAGGATTTAATAATAAATATGAGGATTTAATAATAAATATGAGGATTTAATAATAATTATGAGGATTTAATAATAAATATGAGGATTTAATAATAATTATGAGGATTTAATAATAATTATGAGGATTTAATAATAAATATGAGTATTTTGTTCGTACAGCAGTTGAAAGCGGAGTCAGTTAAAGGCTAGTCCGAGTCGGGCTGTACGAAAGTCAGACTATGATTCAATAAGAATCCGAGCTCAGTTGCGAGTCAGTGGAAGGCCGGTCGGCTAAAGACTAGTATAAGGGCTTCTCTCCAACCGTCAGACCTTCAGACCTGAACTGCTGATCAGTATTGATATGTATATTAATATGTACTTAATTATTTAAATAAAATAATAAATAATAAAACCCCTGAAACTAAATTACTGAACCAGCAAACAAATAACCACAAAATAACCATACAGACATAATTAATATACATTTATTCACCTTCACTACACACACCATCACCACCACTGTAAACACCATCCCCACCACTGTAAACACCATCACCACCACTGTAAACACCATCACCACCACTGTAAACACCATCACCACCACTGTAAACACCATCACCACTGTAAATACCATCACCACCACTGTAAACACCATCACCACCACTGTAAACACCATCACCACCACTGTAAACACCATCACCACTGTAAACACCATCCCCACCACTGTAAACACCATCACCACCACTGTAAACACCATCACCACCACTGTAAACACCATCACCACTGTAAACACCATCACCACCACTGTAAACACCATCACCACCACTGTAAACAACATCACCACCACTGATAACACCATCACCACTGTAAACACCATCACCACCACTGTAAACACCATCACCACCACTATAAACACCATCACCACCACTGTAAACACCATCACCACCACTGTAAACACCATCACCACCACTATAAACACCATCACCACCACTGTAAACATCATCACCACCACTGTAAACACCATCACCACCACTGTAAACACCATCACCACCACTGTAAACGTCATCACCATCACTGTAAACGTCATCACCATCACTGTAAACGTCATCACCACCACTGTAAACACCATCACCAACACTGTAAACACCATCACCATCACTGTAAATGTCATCACCACCACTGTAAACACCATCACCAACACTGTAAACACCATCACCACCACTGTAAACACCATCACCACCACTGTAAACACCATTACCATCACTGTAAACGTCATCACCACCACTGTAAACACCATCACCAACACTGTAAACACCATCACCACCACTGTAAACACCATCACCACCACTGTAAACACCATTACCACCACTGTAAACACCATTACCACCACTATAAACACCATCACCACCACTGTAAACACCATCACCACCACTGTAAACACCATCACCACCACTGTAAACACCATTACCACCACTATAAACACCATCACCACCACTGTAAACACCATCACCACCACTATAAACACCATCACCACCACCACTTAAACACCATCACCACCACCACTGTAAACATCATCACCACCACTGTAAACATCATCACCACCACTGTAAACACCACCACCACCACTACTGTAAACACCATCACCACCACTGTAAACACCATCACCACCACTGTAAACACCATCACCACCACTGTAAACACCACCACCACCACTGTAAACACCACCACCACTGTAAACACCATCACCACCACTGTAAACACCATCACCACCACTGTAAACACCATCACCACCACTATAAACGCCACCACCACTGTAAACACCATCACCACCACTGTAAATACCATCACCACCACTGTAAACACCATCACCACCACTGTAAACACCATCACCACTGTAAACACCACCCCCACCACTGTAAACACCATCACCACCACTGTAAACACCATCACCACCACTGTAAACACCATCACCACTGTAAATACCATCACCACCACTGTAAACACCATCACCACCACTGTAAACACCATCACCACCACTGTAAACACCATCACCACCACTGATAACACCATCACCACTGTAAACACCATCACCACCACTGTAAACACCATCACCACCACTATAAACACCATCACCACCACTGTAAACACCATCACCACCACTGTAAACACCATCACCACCACTATAAACACCATCACCAC
>CM038728.1:35812054-35817054 GCA_021613375.1 Megaleporinus macrocephalus | reverse complement strand
CTGATTTGGTGTTGGTAGGAGTCTGATTTGGTGTTGGGAGTCTGATTTGGTGTTGGTAGGAGGCTGATTTGGTGTTGGTAGAAGTCTGATTTGGTGTTGGTAGGAGTCTGATGTGGTGTTGGTAGGAGTCTGATTTGGTGTTGGTAGGAGGCTGATGTGGTGTTGGTAGTCTGATTTGGTGTTGGTAGGAGGCTGATTTGGTGTTGGTAGAAGTCTGATTTGGTGTTGGTAGGAGGCTGATTTGGTGTTGGTAGAAGTCTGATTTGGTGTTGGTAGGAGGCTGATGTGGTGTTGGTAGGAGTCTGATGTGATGTTGGTAGGAGTCTGATTTGGTGTTGGGAGTCTGATTTGGTGTTGGTAGATGACTGATTTGGTGTTGGTAGGAGGCTGATTTGGTGTTGGTAGGAGTCTAATTTGGTGTTGCTAGTCTGATTTGGTGTTGGTAGGAGGCTGATTTGGTGTTGGTAGGAGTCTGATTTGGTGTTGGTAGGAGTCTGATTTGGTGTTGGTAGGAGTCTGATGTGGTGTTGTTGGGAGTCTGATGTGGTGTTGGTAGGAGTCTGAGTTGGTGTTGGTAGGAGGCTGATGTGGTGTTGGTAGGAGTTTGATGTGGTGTTGGTAGGAGTCTGATTTGGTGTTGGTAGAAGTCTGATGTGGTGTTGTTGGGAGTCTGATGTGGTGTTGGTAGGAGTCTGAGTTGGTGTTGGTAGGAGGCTGATGTGGTGTTGGTAGGAGTTTGATGTGGTGTTGGTAGGAGGCTGATTTGGTGTTGGTAGAAGTCTGATTTGGTGTTGGTAGGAGGCTGATTTGGTGTTGGTAGAAGTCTGATTTGGTGTTGGTAGGAGGCTGATTTGGTGTTGGTAGAAGTCTGATTTGGTGTTGGTAGGAGGCTGATGTGGTGTTGGTAGGAGTCTGATGTGATGTTGGTAGGAGTCTGATTTGGTGTTGGGAGTCTGATTTGGTGTTGGTAGATGACTGATTTGGTGTTGGTAGGAGTCTGATTTGGTGTTGGTAGGAGGCTGATTTGGTGTTGGTAGGAGGCTGATTTGGTGTTGGTAGGAGTCTGATTTGGTGTTGGTAGGAGTCTGATTTGGTGTTGGTAGGAGTCTGATGTGGTGTTGTTGGGAGTCTGATTTGGTGTTGGTAGGAGTCTGATTTGGTGTTGGTAGGAGTCTGATTTGGTGTTGGTAGGAGGCTGATGTGGTGTTGGTAGGAGTCTGATGTGGTGTTGGTAGGAGGCTGATTTGGTGTTGGTAGAAGTCTGATTTGGTGTTGGTAGGAGGCTGATTTGGTGTTGGTAGAAGTCTGATTTGGTGTTGGTAGGAGGCTGATGTGGTGTTGGTAGGAGTCTGATGTGGTGTTGGTAGGAGGCTGATTTGGTGTTGGTAGAAGTCTGATTTGGTGTTGGTAGGAGGCTGATTTGGTGTTGGTAGAAGTCTGATTTGGTGTTGGTAGGAGTCTGATGTGATGTTGGTAGGAGTCTGATTTGATGTTGGGAGTCTGATTTGGTGTTGGTAGATGACTGATTTGGTGTTGGTAGATGACTGATTTGGTGTTGGTAGGAGTCTGATTTGGTGTTGGTAGGAGTCTGATTTGGTGTTGGTAGGAGGCTGATTTGGTGTTGGTAGGAGTCTGATTTGGTGTTGGTAGGAGTCTGATTTGGTGTTGGTAGGAGTCTGATGTGGTGTTGTTGGGAGTCTGATTTGGTGTTGGTAGGAGTCTGATTTGGTGTTGGTAGGTGACTGATTTGGTGTTGGTAGGAGTCTGATTTGGTGTTGGTAGGAGTCTGATTTGGTGTTGGGAGTCTGATTTGGTGTTGGTAGGAGTCTGATTTGGTGTTGGTAGGAGTCTGATTTGGTGTTGGTAGGAGGCTGATTTGGTGTTGGTAGGAGTCTGATTTGGTGTTGGTAGGAGTCTGATGTGGTGTTGTTGGGAGTCTGATTTGGTGTTTGTTAGTGTATTTATTGTTTATTTACTTTATTTATTAATATCATGATAAAAGCTGAGCAGCAGTTTTTGCTTTGAAGTCGTATCACCCAGCAGGCCGTGTGTCACAGTTCATCTGAATCATCTGATCTGGGGTCAGTTCACCATCAAGAGCTGGATTCTGACCTGTTCTGTGATCAGCTGGGGCCGCAGCGCGAGGTGTAATCAGATAAAGAGGGGTTTCTGAGTCCTGCGGTGCTGCATGCGGACTCCGGGGTCACTCTGGTCGCGGGGGGCCGCCCTTCTCAAGTGCTTATTAATATTTCCCCGCGATCTCCTTCATCTTTGGCCAGCTGACTCGCGGCGGTGTGAACTGGTCTGAGTGCGGCGGGGTGGAGTGAACGGCGCTGACGGGAGTTGGTGTTGGTAGGAGTCTGAGTTGGTGTTGGTAGGAGTCTGATTTGGCGGCGGGGTGGAGTGAACGGCGCTGACGGGAGTTGGTGTTGGTAGGAGTCTGATTTGGTGGCGGGGTGGAGTGAACGGCGCTGACGGGAGTTGGTGTTGGTAGGAGTCTGATTTGGCGGCGGGGTGGAGTGAACGGCGCTGACGGGAGTTGGTGTTGGTAGGAGTCTGATTTGGTGTTGGTAGGAGTCTGATTTGGCGGCGGGGTGGAGTGAACGGCGCTGACGGGAGTTGGTGTTGGTAGGTGACTGATTTGGCGGCGGGGTGGAGTGAACGGCGCTGACGGGAGTTGGTGTTGGTAGGTGACTGATTTGGCGGCGGGGTGGAGTGAACGGCGCTGACGGGAGTTGGTGTTGGTAGGTGACTGATTTGGCGGCGGGGTGGAGTGAACGGCGCTGACGGGAGTTGGTGTTGGTAGGAGTCTGATTTGGCGGCGGGGTGGAGTGAACGGCGCTGACGGGAGTTGGTGTTGGTAGGAGTCTGATTTGGCGGCGGGGTGGAGTGAACGGCGCTGACGGGAGTTGGTGTTGGTAGGAGTCTGATTTGGCGGCGGGGTGGAGTGAACGGCGCTGACGGGAGTTGGTGTTGGTAGGTGACTGATTTGGCGGCGGGGTGGAGTGAACGGCGCTGACGGGAGATGAAGTGCTCTGTTAGTCTGATTACGGTGCAGAGACACCACGATACCCACAGATTAATGACCACCAGCAGCAGTACAGCCGGAGACCCACTGCCCACCGCTGCTCACTGCTGTACGCCGGGGGGGGCGTGGCCAGTGAAGTACAGATGAGTGAATAAATGTCATAAATACAGAGTCAAAAGTATCAGGACACTCTTGTATTTCAGAAAGGAAAGAGAAAGGACGTGTCTAAATACCATAAGCTGTTATATTGGATCAAGAGACAGTTTGTCCAATGGGAAGGTGGTCGTGTAGCAGATCAAAGAAAACCAGAACTGATCGGAAATCGATTGATGCAGTAACAACGACCCCATTGATCATGTTCCGTACCTGGTGCTGAACTGCACCTTCAGATCTGGAACGTTTGTCTAGAACATCAGAGGAACTATCTGAGATACCTCTCAGGATCTTATAGCAGCTGTTTAGCAACACCCTAGTAACCACCTGGGAAATGCTGGAGCTGTGCAGTCACTCACTTTTACACGCTTTTGGTAAATGTGAGTATTTGTGAGTATTTGTGAGTAAGTGTGAGTAAGTGTGAGTATTTGTGAGTATTTGTGAGTATTTGTGAGTATTTGTGAGTAAATGTGAGTATTTGTGAGTATTTGTGAGTATTTGTGAGTAAATGTGCGTATTTGTGAGTAAATGTGAGTATTTGTGAGTAAGTGTGAGTAAATGTGAGTATTTGTGAGTAAGTGTGAGTAAATGTGAGTATTTGTGAGTATTACTGAGTATTTTATATACGGTTTATTCGACGTAGATTAAAATATTACGAACTGTTACTGATTGTTAATAGTTATTGGTGGAAACAGTATTGGTCTTTTTTGTGTCCAGCTGTGTTTGGCTGAGTTCTGTGTTTGGCTGTGTTTGGCTGAGGCTGTGTTTGGCTGTGTTTGGCTGAGGCTGTGTTTGGCTGTGTTTGGCTGAGGCTGTGTTTGGCTGTGTTTGGCTGAGGCTGTGTTTGGCTGAGGCTGTGTTTGGCTGTGTTTGGCTGAGGCTGTGTTTGGCTGAGGCTGTGTTTGGCTGTGTTTGGCTGTGTTTGGCTGAGGCTGTGTTTGGCTGTGTTTGGCTGAGGCTGTGTTTGGCTGAGGCTGTGTTTGGCTGAGGCTGTGTTTGGCTGTGTTTGGCTGAGGCTGTGTTTGGCTGAGGCTGTGTTTGGCTGTGTTTGGCTGAGGCTGTGTTTGGCTGAGGCTGTGTTTGGCTGTGTTTGGCTGTGTTTGGCTGAGGCTGTGTTTGGCTGTGTTTGGCTGAGGCTGTGTTTGGCTGTGTTTGGCTGAGGCTGTGTTTGGCTGTGTTTGGCTGTGTTTGGCTGAGGCTGTGTTTGGCTGTGTTTGGCTGAGGCTGTGTTTGGCTGAGGCTGTGTTTGGCTGAGGCTGTGTTTGGCTGTGTTTGGCTGAGGCTGTGTTTGGCTGAGGCTGTGTTTGGCTGTGTTTGGCTGAGGCTGTGTTTGGCTGAGGCTGTGTTTGGCTGTGTTTGGCTGTGTTTGGCTGAGGCTGTGTTTGGCTGTGTTTGGCTGAGGCTGTGTTTGGCTGTGTTTGGCTGAGGCTGTGTTTGGCTGAGGCTGTGTTTGGCTGTGTTTGGCTGTGTTTGGCTGAGGCTGTGTTTGGCTGTGTTTGGCTGAGGCTGTGTTTGGCTGTGTTTGGCTGAGGCTGTGTTTGGCTGAGGCTGTGTTTGGCTGTGTTTGGCTGTGTTTGGCTGAGGCTGTGTTTGGCTGTGTTTGGCTGAGGCTGTGTTTGGCTGAGGCTGTGTTTGGCTGTGTTTGGCTGAGGCTGTGTTTGGCTGAGGCTGTGTTTGGCTGAGGCTGTGTTTGGCTGTGTTTGGCTGAGGCTGTGTTTGGCTGAGCGTGGTATCTGCTGTGATCTGCCTGTGTGAGGAGCGGAGTGTTTGGTGATGGAGTGACGGAGCTGATGAGGAATGACGGGGATGAAGGTAGTGA
>CM038728.1:35776345-35811056 GCA_021613375.1 Megaleporinus macrocephalus | reverse complement strand
CAGACTAAGAGAAGAGTTGATGATAGTTAAGGTTTAATAATAGCTGGTAATACTTGTTTCAATAGGCTTGTTGGAATCATATCAAGTGTGCATGTAGCAGAAGTTGAGGAAGAGATTAGTTTTTCTAGTTCTGTCTGCTGTAGTGGAGAAAATGTTTCTAGTCTTTCTTCTAAAATCACATTTTGTGCTGTTTGAGCCAAACCGGATGAAGGATAGGTTACTCGTATTGGTAGAACTTTTTGTCTAATATTCTCGATTTTGCTATTGAAAAAGTCCATGAAATCATTGCTGCTGTGGTTGGCGGGTATTTGAGGTTCAGATCCTGATTTTTGGTAAGTTTTGCGATGGTGCTAAATAAAACTCTAGGATTGTTTTTGTTGTGTTCGATGAGTGTGGACAGGTATGCTGAGCGTGTTTTAATAAGTGCCTTTCTGTAACTGCTAAGTCTGTCCTTCCAAGCAGAGTGAAATACCTCTAGCTTGGTCACTCTCCATTTGCGTTCTAATTTCCGTACTGTCTGTCTTAAGGTGCGTACTTCATTGTTGTACCACGGAGCGAGCTTTTTTTGTTGCATCTTTTTAATTTTTATAGGTGCAACGTTGTCTAAAGTTAGTCGGAGCGTATTTTCTACGCAGTCAGTTATTCTGTCTAGCTCTGTTGGGTCTGATGATGGAAAAAATTATGGTTGATAAATCTGGAAGAGTTTCAATAAAGTTCTGAGATGTATTTGGCATTATTGAACGTTTCATGCAATAACGGGGTGTACATACATTTTTACTAAGACTCAATTCATATGAAATTAGGTAGTGATCTGAAACTACTGAAGTCTGTGGAAGAACAGTAAGATTATGTATATCAACACCTAAAGTCAAAACTAGATCTAGTGTGTGATTACAGGAATGTGTAGTTAGAGTCAGAACTAGATCTAGTGTGTGATTACAGGAATGTGTAGGCCCTATTACATTCTGAGTGAGACCTATAGAGTCTAAGATGAAAAAGCCTTTTTTAATGGATCTGCTGAGTTTTCAAAGTGAATATTAAAATCTCCTGCGATTATTAGTTTTTCAGCGCTCACTGCTAGATCTGCAACAAAGTCACTAAATTCTTTTAAGAACTCAGAATAAGGTCCTGGTGGTCTATAAATGCTGACTAGGGTGAGTACACTTCTATTAGTGGTCGGATTGGTGATGTTTATGAGAAGAATTTCAAAAGAATTGAAAGTGAGATTGTGTTTCTGACTTATGTCTAATGAATTTTTATGAATGACACATATACCCCCCTCCTTTACCGGACAGTCTGGGGCTGTGTACATACTTATAGCCTATAGGAGCTTCATTTAATGCCAAATATTCCTCAGGTTTAATCCATGTTTCTACGAGACATAACACATCAATTTTATGGTAGGTTATTGTATCATTTACAATGACAGCCTTAGAGTTCAGTGATCTTATATTAAATAAACCAAACCTTAATTCAGAAACACTGCAGCTAGACACTGGATCTAATATTCTTATATTAACTAAGTTATTTAAACAAACTGATTGAGATTTTCTAAGTTTGTGTTTAATTCGGGGCAGTGAAACAGTCTCAATATAGTTGTTGCTAGGTGACGTCTCAAGGCAGCGAGCAGACGGTCGGTTTAGCCTGTTTGTCTGCTGCCTGGTCTCGGCTCTGGACAGTCAGCAACTACCTCCGCTGCTCTGCCGACTAACTAAGAGGCTATGGGCTATGCTGCACGATAGCAGAGCGGCCCCCTCCCGCGTGGGGTGGACACCGTCCCGCCCTACGAGACCAGACTTCCCCTCAAAGTTGGACCAATTGTCTATGAAGCCCACATGTTTTTCTGCACACCACTTGGACATCCAGCAGTGTAGCGCCCAAAGCCTGCTGTAAGCTTCAGCACCCCTGTCGTCTTGGAATAGGGCCAGAGCATATTACGGCATCGGACATCGTATGGGCTATTTTGATCACCTCTTTAATATTACTCTTAGTGACCTCAGACTGCCGCATACGGATATCGTTACCACCTACGTGAATCACTATCCTCGAATATCTATTCTTTGCTAACACCCTAAGGTTGCTGCTAATGTCCGGCGCCCTGGCTCCTGGTAAGCAGATAACTCTAGCTGCTGGTGCCCCTAAAGGAGTAGCTAATTTCACGTGTCGTACAATAGAGCTTCCTATAACCAGAGTACCTCTGACAGACTCCTCGGTGGGTGTTTCACCGAGAGGAGAATATCTGTTTGACACGCGAATAGGTGCGTGGTGCACAGGTGGGCTAGCCTTAGCTTTGGCCTCAGCGTTAGCTTTAGCGTCAGCTTTAGCTTTGTTACTATGCCGCCGAACCGTCACCCATTCGCGCTGCTGCGGGGGCTCTACAGCCGGAGTCGCTGGGACTCTAACTCTCCCTAAGGCACCCGGGGTAGACAACACTGAACTCTGCTCTCTATCCCTGATTACAACCTACACCTCCACACCCACCCAATCCCACAACCTACACCTCCACACCCACCCAATCCCACATCCTACACCTCCATACTCACCCAATCCCACAACCTACACCTCCATACCCACCCAATCCCCCAACCTACACCTCCACACTCACCCAATCCCACAACCTACACCTCCACACCCACCCAGTCCCACAACCTTCACCTCCACACTCACCCAATCCCACAACCTACACCTCCACACCCACCCAATCCCACAACCTACACCTCCACACCCACCCAATCCCACAACCTACACCTCCACACCCACCCAATCCCCCAACCTACACCTCCACACCCACCCAATCCCCCAACCTACACCTCCACACCCACCCAATCCCACAACCTACACCTCCACACCCACCCAACCCCACAACCTACACCTCCACACCCACCCAACCCCACAACCTACACCTCCACACCCACCCAATCCCACAACCTACACCTCCACACTCACCCAATCCCACAACCTACACCTCCACACTCACCCAATCCCACAACCTACACCTCCACACCCACCCAACCCCACAACCTACACCTCCACACCCACCCAATCCCACAACCTACACCTCCACACCCACCCAATCCCACAACCTACACCTCCACACTCACCCAATCCCACAACCTACACCTCCACACCCACCCAATCCCACAACCTACACCTCCACACCCACCCAACCCCACAACCTACACCTCCACACCCACCCAACCCCACAACCTACACCTCCACACCCACCCAACCCCACAACCTACACCACCACACCCACACAATCCCACAACCTACACCTCCACACCCACCCAATCCCACAACCTACACCTCCACACCTGCTGAACATATCAAAAACTGAAGCTGCGTACGACTCATAACGAAACAGCTGAACTCAGTAACCCACGGCAGCAAGACTCCGCCGGACTCCGATCAGCGGGATCTGTTTCATGTGGCTGTGGCGGCTCTCTGTGGGACCGAGCACATTCTCGCCGCTCGGTTCACGCGGTGCACAGAAACGGCAGACGCGTTTTGCTTTGTTTAACGTGAAAAGAGTGCAGACGTGGATCAAAGCTGTTGCGGGTATTGATATCCAGAACACAAAGCCGGCGCTCTCATCAGCTCAGCCTAGCATCGCTTCTCTAAGTGCTCGGAATCGCCAGCCGCAGTGTTTCTCTTCTGAAGCGATAAAGAAGAGCTGCGAGTAAAATCGATGGCGCCGCTGATCTGTTCTTTGCGTTGCAGCTCCGTCGGCCTGGCCAAGGCAGCTCTCGAGGCCATCAATGGATTCAACCTGTTTGGGAATCAGGTAGGCTGGTTTTCTCCTTTTTCCATTAATGCCTTCCACATCCGTTTCCTCCTCAGCGTCTTCAATCAACCAGCAGAGCCTCGAGCTCCAACTCCATCTCAACTAACGTCTTGTTTTAGTCTGTGGTCCGAGTTCTGGGGCACTGCTGAGCAGAGCGGACATATTTCTTCTAGCGTCCCGTTTGGAAAATGGAGTTCGGAGGGGGGTCAGGGTTCGGATGGTGCTCTCGCCATGTCCTGTGAACACTGTAGATCACTACACCTTCTGAATAGATTCCAAAATGCTGTTTCAGGTTCAGCTTAAATTTTAAATAACTCATATCGTCCTCATGTGATCAGCTACTGGAACTGCATTCTGAATGTTTGAGCCCACTAGAGGCAGCATGGAGCTTCTTTCACACAGTGATAGGAAAAACACCAGAACACAAGGAGCTCAAATTCCACAAACTCGTGTGGACAAACACAAATATGTGGATAAATACATGTCAATACATACCAAACCAAACAGACCAGAATGACCACAAACCCTAAAATATATGTGGACGCTTCAAATACAGTCTGTATAAATCACACAAATGTAATAATTAAAATGAGTGTCCACAAATTTTTGGCCATATTTAAACAGCAAGAAGCTCACATTGGGATTCCAGGTGCCACAAACCATTTCAGGGATTCCAAGAAACATGTTTTTCCACATTTTTCCTGTAAGCACCTATGTTGGGAGTAAGGTTGGAGAAAAGATATGAACTCTATGCAGGACTGGCTTAGAAGCAGGAGGTTAAGAGTTCAAATCTCAGCTTTGTTTTATCAACAATTATACAGATAAAACCATGCGTCCAATATCGGACAATATTCTCAGCCAACCCATAAATCAGTCAGGTAGGAATGTTATGGATCATCTGCCAGGACTAGCTTGAGAACCACTGTTCTAATGTTTTATCCCACCTTCAGGAGGCTGAGGGTTCGAATCCCACCGCTGTCAGAAAAGTTAATAATTATTAGTGCATACCAGTAAAACTAAGCCATGTTTTTCCCAGCAGTGTGTTTAATTAAGGGGTGAGAGTAGATTGTGGGCGGGGGGTGACGTGGTAAAGCTGTTTTAAGAGTCTGTTTTCTTCGTCTGATGGTTTTGATTCTGTGTTGTAGTCTCAGCTCATTGTCTCCTCAGCGCTGGTCTTTAAGGGAGTGATGGTTGTCTGTGAAATGAATACGCTCCGTAATCTCCGTCTCTCCGCCGCACAGCGCCCGATTCTGCTGGAGTGGGTCCGATTGTGTTCTGCACGGGCTGCCGATCCGTATCCTGTGTGCTTTTCCCGCGTCTGACGGATGGCAGGCGCTCCGGTCGCTCTCATTTCATTTCGGAGAAGTCGTTAGTGGGATTAATTTGTTTTGCTGCTGACGAACAGCTACGGCGGCGACGGGCCGCATTCATTATATCTGCTAATGGATCGGAAAGCCGACCGTCCTCAGTTCCTCCGTACGAGACGCAGACTTCCCACCATTCCAGCCTCATTACCATCATTTTACCATCATTTTACCATCACTTTATCATCATCTTATCATTTTATTATTATTTTTACCATCATTTTACCATCACTTTATCATCATTTTATCATCACTTTACCATCATTTTACCATCACTTTATCATCATTTTATCATTTTATTATTATTTTTACCATCATTTTACCATCACTTTATCATCATTTTATCATTTTATTATTATTTTTATCATCATTTTATCATCACTTTACCATCATTTTATAATTTTATTATTTTTTTACCATTACTTTACCATCATTTTAATTATTATTTTTACCATCATTTTATCGTTTTATTATTATTTTTACCATCATTTTACGAGGGTGAAGCAGCTCATTCACCAGTTTTCCTGTTCCACCTAAAACAGTGCAGCAGGAGCCAGAACGTACCTGCACCTCCATTTAAGGTGGAAACAGGAGAACTGGTGAAGGAGAAGCTGAGCTGATGATGCTGGTGATCAGTAGGAGTGAGTATTGTAGTGTGTAAGGGTGATCTGGGGGTGAACACTGCTGGTCAGTAGGAGTGAGTATTGTAGTGTGTAAGGGTGATCTGGGGGCGAACACTGGTGGTCAGTAGGAGTGAGTATTGTAGTGTGTAAGGGTGATCTGGGGTGAACACTGGTGGTCAGTAGGAGTGAGTATTGTAGTGTGTAAGGGTGATCTGGGGGTGAACACTGGTGGTCAGTAGGAGTGAGTATTGTAGTGTGTAAGGGTGATCTGGGGGTGAACACTGGTGGTCAGTCGGTGTGAGTATTGTAGTGTGTAAGGGTGATCTGGGGGTGAACACTGGTGGTCAGTAGGAGTGAGTATTGTAGTGTGTAAGGGTGATCTGGGGTGAACACTGGTGGTCAGTAGGAGTGAGTATTGTAGTGTGTAAGGGTGATCTGGGGGTGAACACTGGTGGCCAGTAGGAGTGAGTATTGTAGTGTGTAAGGGTGATCTGGGGGTGAACCACTGGTGGTCAGTAGGAGTGAGTATTGTAGTGTGTAAGGGGGATCTGGGGGTGAACACTGGTGGTCAGTAGGAGTGAGTATTGTAGTGTGTAAGGGTGATCTGGGGGTGAACACTGGTGGTCAGTAGGAGTGAGTATTGTAGTGTGTAAGGGTGATCTGGGGGTGAACACTGGTGGTCAGTAGGAGTGAGTATTATATCTGCTGCTTGATAGCAGATCATCTTTCAGTTCAGCTCAAATCTCTTTTCATCACATCAGCATCACCTCCAACATCTACTGCAACATCTCACCTCCATCTCCTCCACTCTGTTCCTCACCTCCCATCTCCTCCACTCTGTTCCTCACCTCCATCACCTCCATCTCTGTTCTCACCTCCATCTCCTCCACTCTGTTCTTCACCTCCATCTCCTCCACTCTGTTCCTCACCTCCATCTCCTCCACTCTGTTCCTCACCTCCATCACCTCCACTCTGTTCCTCACCTCCATCTCCTCCACTCTGTTCCTTACCTCCATCCCCTCCACTCTGTTCCTCACCTCCATCACCTCCACTCTGTTCCTCACCTCCATCTCCTCCACTTTGTTCCACACCTCCATCTCCTCCACTCTGTTCTCCACCTCCATCTCCTCCACTCTGTTCCTCACCTCCATCTCCTCCCCTCTGTTCCTCACCTCCATCTCCTCCACTCTGTTTCCTTACCTCCATCTCCTCACTCTGTTCCTTACCTCCCTCTCCTCCACTTTGTTCCACACCTCCATCTCCTCCACTCTGTTCTCCACCTCCATCTCCTCCACTCTGTTCCTCACCTCCATCTCCTCCCCTCTGGTTCCTCACCTCCTTTCTCCTCCACTCTGTTCCTTACCTCCATCTCCTCCACTCTGTTCCTTACCTCCATCTCCTCCACTTTGTTCCACACCTCCATCTCCTCCACTCTGTTCTCCACCTCCATCTCCTCCACTCTGTTCCTCACCTCCATCTCCTCCCCTCTGTTCCTCACCTCCTTCTCCTCCACTCTGTTCCTTACCTCCATCTCCCCCACCCTGTTCTTCACCTCCATCTCCTCCACTCTGTTCCTCACCTCCATCTCCTCCACTCTGTTCTTCACCTCCATCTCCTCCACTCTGTTCCTCTCCTCCATCTCCTTTACTCTGTTCCTCACCTCCATCTCTCCCACTCTGTTCCTTACCTCCATCTCCTCCACTCTGTTCCTTACCTCCATCTCCTCCACTCTGTTCCTCACCTCCATCACCTCCACTCTGTTCCTCACCTCCATCTCCTCCACTTTGTTCCACACCTCCATCTCCTCCACTCTGATTTCCACCTCCATCTCCTCCACTCTGTTCCTCACCTCCATCTCCTCCCCTCTGTTCCTTACCTCCTTCTCCTCCACTCTGTTCCTTACCTCCATCTCCTCTACTCTGTCCTTACCTCCATCTCCTCCACTTTGTTCCACACCTCCATCTCCTCCACTCTGTTCTCCACCTCCATCTCCTCCACTCTGTTCCTCACCTCCATCTCCTCCCCTCTGTTCCTCACCTCCTTCTCCTCCACTCTGTTCCTTACCTCCATCTCCTCCACTCTGTTCCTCACCTCCATCTCCTCCACTCTGTTCCTCACCTCCATCTCCTCCACTCTGTTCCTCTCCTCCATCTCCTTTACTCTGTTCCTCACCTCCATCTCTCCCACTCTGTTCCTTACCTCCATCTCCTCCACTCTTGTTCCTTACCTCCATCTCCTCCACTCTGTTCCTCACCTCCATCACCTCCACTCTGTTCTCACCTCCATCTCCTCCACTTTGTTCCACACCTCCATCTCCTCCACTCTGTTCTCCACCTCCATCTCCTCCACTCTGTTCCTCACCTCCATCTCCTCCCCTCTGTTCCTCACCTCCTTCTCCTCCACTCTGTTCCTTACCTCCATCTCCTCCACTCTGTTCCTTACCTCCATCTCCTCCACTTTGTTCCACACCTCCATCTCCTCCACTCTGTTCTCCACCTCCATCTCCTCCACTCTGTTCCTCACCTCCATCTCCTCCCCTCTGTTCCTCACCTCCTTCTCCTCCACTCTGTTCCTTACCTCCATCTCCCCCACCCTGTTCTTCACCTCCATCTCCCCCACCCTGTTCTTCACCTCCATCTCCTCCACTCTGTTCCTCACCTCCATCTCCTCCACTCTGTTCCTCTCCTCCATCTCCTTTACTCTGTTCCTCACCTCCATCTCTCCCACTCTGTTCCTTACCTCCATCTCCTCCACTCTGTTCCTTACCTCCATCTCCTCCACTCTGTTCCTCACCTCCATCTCCTCCACTCTGTTCTTCACCTCCATCTCCCCCACTCTGTTCTTTACATCCATCTCCTACACTCTGTTCCTCACCTCCATCTCCTCCACTTTGTTCCACACCTCCATCTCCTCCACTCTGTTCTCCACCTCCATCTCCTCCACTCTGTTCCTCACCTCCATCTCCTCCCCTCTGTTCCTCACCTCCTTCTCCTCCACTCTGTTCCTTACCTCCATCTCCTCCACTCTGTTCCTTACCTCCATCTCCTCCACTTTGTTCCACACCTCCATCTCCTCCACTCTGTTCTCCACCTCCATCTCCTCCACTCTGTTCCTCACCTCCATCTCCTCCCCTCTGTTCCTCACCTCCTTCTCCTCCACTCTGTTCCTTACCTCCATCTCCCCCACCCTGTTCTTCACCTCCATCTCCTCCACTCTGTTCCTCACCTCCATCTCCTCCACTCTGTTCCTCACCTCCATCTCCTCCACTCTGTTCCTCACCTCCATCTCCTCCACTCTGTTCCTTACCTCCACCTCCTCCACTCTGTTCCACACCTCCACCTCTTCCACTCTGTTCCTCACCTCCATCTCCTCCACTCTGTTCTTCACCTCCATCTCCTCCACTCTGTTCTTCACCTCCATCTCCTCCACTCTGTCTTTGACCTCCATCTCCTCCACTCTGTTCTTCACCTCCATCTCCTCCACTCTGTCTTTCACCTCCATCTCCTTCACTCTGTTCTTCACCTCCATCTCCTCCACTCTGTTCTTCACCTCCATCTCCTCCACTCTGTTTCTCACCTCCATCTCCTCCAATCTGTTCTTCACCTCCATCTCCTCTACTCTGTCCTTCACCTCCATCTCCTCGCCTCTGTTCTTCACCTCCATCTCTGCCACTCTGTCTTTCACCTCCATCTCCTCCACTCTGTTTTTCACCTCCATCTCCTCCACTCTGTTCTTCACCTCCATCTCCTCCACTCTGTTTTTCACCTCCATCTCCTCCACTCTCTCCCTCACCTCCATCTTCTCCACTCTGTTCTTCACCTCCATCTCCTCCACTCTGTTTTTCACCTCCATCTCCTCCGCTCTGTCTTTCACCTCCATCTCCTCCACTCTGTCCTTCACCTCCATCTCCTCCACTCTGTTTTTCACCTCCATCTCCTCCACTCTGTTCTTCACCTCCATCTCCTCCACTCTGTTCTTCACCTCCACCTCCTCCACTCTGTTCCACACCTCCATCTCCTGCACCTCTTCCACTCTGTTCCTCACCTCCATCTCCTTCACTCTGTTCTTCACCTCCATCTCCTCCACTCTGTTCTTCACCTCCATCTCCTCCACTCTTTCTTTCCCCTCCATCTCCTCCACTCTGTCTTTCACCTCCATCTCCTCCACTCTGTTCCTCACCTCCATCTCCTCCACTCTGTTCTTCACCTCCATCTCCTCCACTCTGTCTTTCACCTCCATCTCCTCCACTCTGTTTCTCACCTCCATCTCCTCCAATCTGTTCTTCACCTCCATCTCCTCTACTCTGTCTTTCACATCCATCTCCTCGCCTCTGTTCTTCACCTCCATCTCCTCCACTCTGTTTTTCACCTCCATGTCCTCCACTCTCTCCACTCTGTTCTTCACCTCCATCTCCTCCACTCTGTTCCTCACCTCCATCTCCTCCACTCTGTCTTTCACCTCCATATCCTCCACTCTGTCTTTCACCTCCATCTCCTCCACTCTGTTCCTCACCTCCATCTCCTCCACTCTGTCTTTCACCTCCATCTCCTCCACTCTGTTCCTCACCTCCATCTCCTCTACTCTGTCTTTCACCTCCATCTCCTCCACTCTGTTCTTCACCTCCATCTCCTCCACTCTGTTCTTCACCTCCATCTCCTCCACTCTGTCTTTCACCTCCATCTCCTCCACTCTGTCGTTCACCTCCATCTCCTCCACTCTGTCTTTCACCTCCATCTCCTCCACTCTGTCTTTCACCTCCATCTCCTCCACTCTGTCTTTCACCTCCATCTCCTCCACTCTGTCTTTCACCTAACTCTTCTGGTTATTTAAGGTGGAGGACAGCAGGAGCTCTGGTCTGGTTTTATTCACGTCCAGTTTCATTCTGTTGAGGTTCGGTTCTGTTCAGGTCTTGTTTGGTTTGTTCTTTACAGGTCTGGTTCTGTTTACGTCTGGTTCTGTTTAGGTCTGGTTCTGTTTAGGTCTGGTTCTGTTTAGGTCTGGTTCGGTTCCCCCTCGGGTCCGTTCTGTTCTGTTCTTGTTCGGTTTGTTCTTGTCTTTTCTGGTCCTGTTCTGCTCAAGTCAGGTTCTGTTCAGGTCCGTCTTTGTTCTGTTCTGTTCAAGTCCGGTTCTGTTCTGGTCCTGTTTGGTTTGTTCTGTTCAGGTCTGGTCCTCCTCTGTTTTAGGTCCAGTTCTGTTCTGTTTAGGTCTGTTTCTGTTCTGTTTCTGTTCTGGTTCTGTCCTGGTTCTGTCTTGTTTACGTCCTGTTCTGTCCTGGTTCTGTCCTGGTTCTGTCTGGTTTGTTCCTGTCTGGTTCTGTTCTGTTCTGGTTCTGTTTGGTTTGTTCCTGTCTGGTTCTGTTCAGGTCCGGTTTAGTTCTGTCTGGTTCTGTTCAGGTCCGGTTTAGTTCTGTCTGGTTCTGTCTGGTTTGTTCCTGTCTGGTTCTAGTCTGGTTCTGTCTGGTTGGTTCTGTTCTAGTCTGGCTCTGTTTGGTTTGTTCCTGTCTGGTTCTGTTCAGGTCCGGTTTTGTTCTGTTTTGTTCTGTTTTGGTTCTGTCTGGTTCTGTCTGGTTTGTTCCTGTCTGGTTCTGGTCAGGTTCTGTCTGGTTTGTTCCTGTCTGGTTCTGTTCAGGTCCGGTTTTGTTCTGTTTTGTTCTGTTTTGGTTCTGTCTGGTTCTGTCTGGTTTGTTCCTGTCTGGTTCTGGTCTGGTTCTGTCTGGTTTGTTCCTGTCTGGTTCTGTTCAGGTCCGGTTTAGTTCTGTCTGGTTCTGTTCAGGTCTGGTTTAGTTCTGTCTGGTTCTGTCTGGTTCTGTCTGGTTTGATCTGTTCTAGTCTGGTTCTGTTTGGTTTGTTCCTTACTGGTTCTGTTCAGGTCCGGTTTTGTTCCTGTCTGGTTCTGGTCTGGTCCGGTTTAGTTCTGTCTGGTTTTTCCTGTCTGGTTCTGGTCAGGTTCTGTTTGGTTTGTTCCTGTCTGGTTCTGTTCAGGTCCGGTTTTGTTCTGTTTTGTTCTGGTTCTGTCTGGTTCTGTTCAGGTCCGGTTTTGTTCTGTTTTGGTTCTGTCTGGTTCTGTCTGGTTTTTCCTGTCTGGTTCTGGTCAGGTTCTGTTTGGTTTGTTCCTGTCTGGTTCTGTTCAGGTCCGGTTTTGTTCTGTCTTGTTCTGGTTCTGTCTGGTTCTGTTCAGGTCCGGTTTTGTTCTGTTTTGGTTCTGTCTGGTTCTGTTCAGGTCCGGTTTTGTTCTGTTTTGGTTCTGTCTGGTTCTGTTTGGTTTGTTCTGTTCTGGTTCTGTTCTTGTTAAGCTCTGTCTAGAGGAGGTGATGACTGAGTGTGTGAAATGTTCTAGACTGCTTATCTGGGCTGTTCTGACAGAACTGAATCCGGCTGCCGGTATGACTGACACCGGTTCTGACCTTTAATGTTCTGTGGGCTTCGCTGAGTCCTTCACCGGCGCCGTGTCACCGCTCGGGTCTCCGCGCTGGGCGGAACCGCAGGAGCAGAGATTCAGATTAATGAGACTCGTTCACGGTGCGTTCAGACGAGAGTCGAGCGCCGTCAGCTCGGGTTCCTGCGTGACTGCTGTGAACGCACATCTGGTGTTGAACATTGCTGTGAGGATTTGATTGACTGTTAGGTCAGATACTGATGTTGGGTGGAGCTAAACTGCTGTAGACTGAATGGGTGGAGCTAAACTGCTGTCGACTGAATGGGTGGAGCTAAACTGCTGTAGACTGAATGGGTGGAGCTAAACTGCTGTCGACTGAATGGGTGGAGCTAAACTGCTGTCGACTGAATGGGTGGAGCTAAACTGCTGTAGACTGAATGGGTGGAGCTAAACTGCTGTCGACTGAATGGGTGGAGCTAAACTGCTGTCGACTGAATGGGTGGGGCTAAACTGCTGTAGACTGAATGGGTGGAGCTAAACTGCTGTAGACTGAATGGGTGGAGCTAAACTGCTGTCGACTGAATGGGTGGAGCTAAACTGCTGTAGACTGAATGGGTGGAGCTAAACTGCTGTAGACTGAATGGGTGGAGCTAAACTGCTGTCGACTGAATGGGTGGAGCTAAACTGCTGTCGACTGAATGGGTGGAGCTAAACTGCTGTAGACTGAATGGGTGGAGCTCCGTATGCAGATGGGCGGTGTCCTGAGGCCCCTGAGAGCAGCCGGTGCTCCAGATCTTTGTTGTTGGTGCTGATGGGTTAAGCGTGTCTCGCGTGTCCTACCTGTGTGTGGAGGAATCTAGGCCGGGCGGAGAGGAGGCTCGCTCCGAGGTGGAGAAGTGTGGGTGAGGGGGCCGCGGCGGACGTGAAGAGGCTGTGGGGGGATAATTGGACGCTGCCGGAATGATTGGAGTGCCCTTGATGGCCAGGAAGCTCCCACTCGGAGCGCGTAGCTGATGGGAAAACAGAGTGAACTGGAAACCCGGAGGAAAGTTTCTCCGCAGCCGGAAGCAGCACACAGCGTTCCGTAACGCCGCCTCTGTCGGAGCTTTGGAGACCCTGCGGGGGCGTCAGGTGTCGTTCCCTGCCTGTTCTGGAATTCTGTTTGGTTCCTGCCGGAATGATTGGAGTGCCTATACAATACAATACTATACAATACTATACTACACTATACTATACTTTACTACACTATACTATACTTTACTACACTATACTATACAATACTACACTAAACTACACCATACAATCCAATACTATACTATACTATACTATATTACACTATACTATACAATACTATACTATAATACACTACACTATACAATACTATACTATACCATACTACACTACACTATACTATACAATACTACACTAAACTGCACTATACAATCCAATCCAATACTATACTATACCATGCAATACTATATTACACTATACTATACTATACAATTCTGTACTACACTAAACTACACTATCCTATACAATACTATACTACACTATACTATGCTATACAATACTATACTATACAATACTACACTAAACTACACCATACAATCCAATACTATACTATACTATATTACACTATACTATACAATACTATACTACACTATACTATGCTATACAATACTATACTATACAATACTACACTAAACTACACCATACAATCCAATACTATACTATACTATACTATACTATATTACACTATACTATACAATACTATACTACACTATACTATGCTATACAATACTATACTATACAATACTACACTAAACTACACCATACAATCCAATACTATACTATACTATACTATACTATATTACACTATACTATACAATACTATACTATAATACACTACACTATACAATACTATACTATACCATACTACACTACACTATACTATACAATACTACACTAAACTGCACTATACAATCCAATCCAATACTATACTATACCATGCAATACTATATTACACTATACTATACTATACAATTCTGTACTACACTAAACTACACTATCCTATACAATACTATACAATACTATACTATAGTATACTATACTGTACAATACTATACTATACAATACTATACTACACTATAATATGCTATACACTACTATACTAGACAATACTATACTAAATTATACAATACTATACTATACAATACTATACTATACTATTCTATACAATTCTATACTACACTAAACTACACTATACTATACAATACTATACTATGCAATACTATATTACACTATACTATACTATACAATTCTATACTACACTAAACTACACTATACTATACAATACTATACTATACACTACTATACTACACTATACTATGCTATACAATACTATTCTATACAATACTATACTACACTATACTATACTTTACTACACTATGCTATACAATACTATACTATACAATACAATACTATACTACACTATACTGTACTATACTATACTTTACTATAGTATACTATACTACACAACACTATACAATACTATACTATACTATACAATACTACACTAAACTACACTATACAATCCAATACTATACTATACTATACTATATTACACTATACTATACAATACTATACTATAATACACTACACTATACAATACTATACTATACCATACTACACTACACTATACTATACAATACTACACTAAACTGCACAATACAACCCAATACTATACTATACTATACTATGCAATACTATATTACACTATACTATACTATACAATTCTGTACTACACTAAACTACACTATACTATACAATACTATACAATACTATACTATAGTATACTATACTGTACAATACTGTACTATACAATACTATACTATAGTATACTATGCTATACAATACTATACTATACAATAATATACTACACTGTACTATGCTATACAATACTATACTATACTACACTATACTATGCTATACAATACTATACTACACTATACTATACTATACTATACTATACTTTACTACACTATGCTATACAATACTATACTATACAATACTATACTACACTACACTGTACTGTACTATACTATACTTTACTATAGTGCTCTATACTATACTACACTACACTATACTTTACAATACTATACTACACTATACTATACTATACTTTACTATACTATGCTATACAATACTATACTATACAATACTATACTACACTACACTGTACTGTACTATACTGTACTTTACTATAGTGCACTATAGTATACTACACTACACTACACTATACAATACTATACCATACAATACTACACTAAACTACACTATACAATCCTATAAACAGCTAAACAGCTAAAGGTCACAGTGGCTAATGCTAATGTTCATGAGAAACATGACCAACACTGGTGCAGGAGAAACTCACTGACCTCCAAACAGAAGATCACTGATCATAGACAGTCTGATAACGATCACATGCACAGGACATGGTGGAGACCAAAATAACAAAAAGCTTCATGTCTAAGAACCTGATCTGGTCTGTGAAACATGGTGGTGGGAGTATCAGGATTGAGCCTGTTCTGCTGCAGGACGTCTCGTCATCACTGACAAACAATGAGTCCTCAGGAGAACGTGGGTCCTACAGCAGAACAATGACCCTCAACACACGAGAGGTTCTACCAAAGACGGATAAAGAAGAATGAAGTTAATGTTAGTAGTGACCGAGTCAGAGTCCAGATCTTAATCCTGGAGAGATGCTGGACCTGAAGTGAGCAGCTCATGTGAGGAAACCCACCAACGTTCCAGAGCTGGAGCTGTTCTGTTCGGTGTGAAGGGGTATCTAAAAGTCAATCATTTAGTCTCGTTAGTTTAATTAGGTTCTAGTTAATTAGTATCAGTTATAAAGTGGGGTTTTTGTGGTTCTTTATGTTGTGGATTGAGTCTAAACTGGTTCTGATGGTCACAGATCTCCACCGCAGGGTCCACACGCTCTGTTTGATCAGTGCACTTACACCTGCGGTCCCACCGGCTACTCCAGGTTTTGAATTGGCTCGGCGGGCTTTGGGCTTTTGTTAGCTGCTCTGATTTGCTGTTAGAGCATCTTCTGCTCCTCCGAGACTAAAGAAGACCATACCTGCTGCAGACCCTCAGCTGTGAGAGGAGGTGCCTGGAGCGTGCTCTGAGCTTTATGGGAGTCCAGATGGTGGAGATCATCACCTCGTGGTAAACGGCTGGTTTTTAAAATGTCACCTAACTGGCGCCGTGCTCGTTAGCCTATCAGCTGCAGCAGAAGACAATGTTAACCGTCTCCCAGACGACGCTGACTCCAGGACAGTGATAACCGTGCTGTTTGTGTTCCTGCTCTGTAGGGATGCTCCTGGTCGGTGATATTCGTGGACTTGGACGCTCACAACCGCAACCGGCAGACCCTCTGCTCCCTCCTGCCCAGAGAGAGTCGCTCACACGTACGTCACGACCAATCATCAATAACAGCTTCCTAATTTAAATATATATCAATAACAGCTTCCTAATTTAAATATATATCAATAACAGCTTCCTAATTTAAATATATATCAATAACAGCTTCCTAATTTAAATATGTATATCAGTAACAGCTTCCTAATTTAAATATATATCAGTAACAGCTTTCTAATGTAAATATATCAGTAACAGCTTCCTAATTTAAATATATATCAGTAACAGCTTCCTAATTTAAATATATATCAATAACAGCTTCCAGATTTGAATATATATCAGTAACAGCTTCCTAATTTAAATATATATCAATAACAGCTTCCAGATTTGAATATAAATCAGTAACAGCTTCCTAATTTAAATATGTATATCAGTAACAGCTTCCTAATTTAAATATGTATCAATAACAGATAACAATAACAGCTTCCAGATTTGAATATATGTCAGTAACAGCTTCCTAATTTAAATAAATAACAGTAACAGCTTCCTAATTTAAATATGTATATTGTTATTGTTGTTGTTGTTGTTGTTGTTTAGAACACGGACGCTGCCCTGCTGCCCTGTATCAGCTACCCAGCCTTCGCAGTGGACGATGACGCTCTGTACAGCCAGACTCTGGACAAGATCGTCCGAAAGCTGAAAGGGAAGTACGGCTTCAAACGCTTCCTCCGGGACGGATACCGCACAGCCAACGAGGACAAGAACCGCCGTTACTACAGACCCGCCGAGATGAAGGTCAGCATAGCAACCGGTTATCTATCCAGTATCTATGAATAATATAGTATCTACTACTAATTATTCAGTATCTACTTTTAATTATTCAGTATCTACTTTTAATTATTCAGTATCTACTATTAATAATTCAGTATCTACTTTTAATTATTCAGTATCTACTATTAATAATTCAGTATCTACTTTTAATTATTCAGTATCTACTATTAATTATTCAGTATCTACTTTTAATTATTCAGTATCTACTATGAATTATTTAGTATTTTCTATTAAATATTCAGTATCTACTGTGAATGATTCAGTATCTACTATTAATAATTCAGTATCTACTTTTAATTATTCAATATCTAATATTAATAATTCAGTATCTACTTTTAATTATTCAGTATCTAATATTAATAATTCAGTATCTACTTTTAATTATTCAGTATCTAATATTAATAATTCAGTATCTACTTTTAATTATTCAGTATCTACTATGAATTATTTAGTATTTATTATTAAATATTCAGTGTCTTCTGTGAATGATTCAGTATCTGCTATGATTCAGTATACACTCTGAATGATTCAGTATCTGCTGGAATGTGGTGTATAGTGCTGACAGTAGTGAACTGTTGTTGGTAATGAGTGATGAGTATTGATTATAGATGAAAGTATTGATCGAGGTGCGCTGTGTTCAGATTAGTTACAGATTAGTGATAATGCTAATAGTTGGTGTGCAGGTGTTTAGTTGTGTACTTTAATCCAGCTGAGATTAATTAGTGTGTCTGCAGTGGAGGAGGAGGGGGGGGGAGGAGGAGGAGGAGGAGGAGGAGGAGGAGGAGGAGGAGGAGCTGGCCGTGAGCGGGTTTTACCTTCAGCCTCGGTGTGAATGTGAATGAGGAGCGTAGCTACTTAACACCGAGCCAATTAGCCGATTAGCCGACTAGCCGATTAGCCGCTGCAGTTCACCTCCCGGAATTAACGAGCTTGCAGGACGAGGGTCTGGTAATCCTGTGTGTGTGTGTGTGTGTGTGTGTGTGTGTGTGTGTGTGTGTGTGTGTGTATTCAGTAGTGTGAGTAGTGGTAGTGTTTGTGTGTGTGTGTGGTGTGTGTGTGTGTGTGTGTATTCAGTAGTGTGAGTAGTGGTAGAGTGTGTGTGTGTGTGTGTGTGTGTATGTGTGTGTATTCAGTAGTGTGAGTAGTGGTAGAGTGTGTGTGTGTGTGTGTGTGTGTGTGTGTGTGTGTGTGTGTATTCAGTAGTGTGAGTAGTGGTAGTGTTTGGTGTGTGTAGTAGTGGTAGTGTTTGGTGTGTGTGTGTGTAGTAGTAGTGGTAGTGTTTGGTGTGTTTGTGTGTGTGTGTGTGTGTGTGTGTATGTGTGTATTCAGTAGTGTGTGTGTGTGTGTGTGTGTATTCAGTAGTGTGAGTAGTGGTAGTGTTTGGTGTGTGTGTAGTAGTAGTGGTAGTGTTTGGTGTGTGTGTGTATCTGTGTGTATTCAGTAGTGTGTGTGTGTGTATGATTGTGTGTGTATTCAGTAGTGTGAGTAGTGGTAGTGTTTGGTGTGTGTGTGTAGTAGTGGTAGTGTGTGTGTGTGTGTATTCAGTAGTGTGAGTAGTGGTAGTGTGTGTGTGTGTGTGTATGTGTAATAGTAGTGGTGTAGTGTGTGTGTGTATGTGTGTGTAATAGTAGTGGTAGTGTTTGTGTGTGTGTGTGTAATAGTGGTATTGTGTGTGTGTATGTGTGTGTGTAATAGTAGTGGTAGTGTTTGTGTGTGTGTATTCAGTAGTGTGAGTAGTGGTAGTGTTTGGTGTGTGTGTGTGTGTGTATTCAGTAGTGTGAGTAGTGGTAGTGTTTGGTGTGTGTGTGTAGTAGTAGTAGTGGTTGTGTGTGTGTGTGTGTGTGTGTGTGAGTAGTGGTAGTGTTTGGTGTGTGTGTATATGTATGTGTAATAGTAGTGGTGGTGTTTGGTGTGTGTGTGTAGTAGTGGTAGTGTTTGGTGTGTGTGTGTGTGTAGTAGTAGTGGTAGTGTTTGGTGTGTGTGTGTGTAGTAGTGGTAGTGTTTGGTGTGTGTTTGTGTGTGTATGTGTGTGTAATAGTAGTGGTAGTGTTTGGTGTGTGTGTGTGTAGTAGTAGTAGTGGTAGTGTTTGGTGTGTGTGTGTAGTAGTGGTATTGTGTGTGTGTATGTGTGTGTAATAGTAGTGGTAGTGTTTGGTGTGTGTGTGTAGTAATGGTAGTGTTTGCTGTGTGTGTGTGTGTGTGTAGTAGTGGTATTGTGTGTGTGTGTGTAGTAGTGGTAGTGTTTGGTGTGTGTGTGTAGTAGTGGTAGTGTTTGGTGTGTGTGTAGTAGTGGTAGTGTTTGGTGTGTGTGTTTGTGTGTGTGTTTGTGTGTGTATGTGTGTGTAGTAGTAGTGGTAGTGTTTGGTGTGTGTGTGTGTAGTAGTGGTAGTGTTTGGTGTGTGTGTTTGTGTGTGTGTTTGTGTGTGTATGTGTGTGTAGTAGTAGTGGTAGTGTTTGGTGTGTGTGTGTGTGTGTGTGTGTGTGTAGTAGTGGTAGTGTTTGGTGTGTGTTTGTGTAGTAGTGGTAGTGTTTGGTGTGTGTTTGTGTGTGTAATAGTAGTGGTAGTGTTTGGTGTGTGTGTGTATGTGTGTGTAATAGTAGTGGTAGTGTTTGGTGTGTGTGTGTATGTGTGTGTGTAATAGTAGTGGTAGTGTTTGGTGTGTGTGTGTGTGTGTGTGTGTGTAGTAGTGGTAGTGTTTGGTGGGGTGTGTGTGGTGTAGTGGTATTGGTGTGTGTATGTGTGTGTGTAATAGTAGTGGTAGTGTTTGTGTGTGTGTGTGTGGTGTGTGTGTGTGTGTAGTGGTAGTGTTTGGTGTGTGTGTAGTAGTGGGTATTGTGTGTGTGTAGTGTGTGGTGTATAGTAGTGGTAGTGTTTGGTGTGTGTGTGTATGTGTGTGTAGTTAGTGTAGTGTTTGGTGTGTTGTGTGTGTGTGTGTTGTGTGTGGTGTAGTAGGGAGTGATTTGGGTGTGTGTTGTGTAGTGTTTGTAATAGTAGTGGTAGTGTTTTGGTGTGTGTGTGTATGGGTTGTGTAATAGTAGTGGTAGTGTTTGGTGTGTGTGTGTATGTGTGTGTAGTAGTGGTAGTGTTTGGTGTGTGTGTGTGTGTGTGTGTGTGTGTGTGTGTGTGTGTAGTAGTGGTAGTGTTTGGTGTGTGTGTGTGTATGTGTGTGTAATAGTAGTGGTAGTGTTTGGTGTGTGTGTTATGTGTGTGTGTAATTGGTAGTGGTAGGTGTGGTGGGGTGTGTGGTGTGTGTGTGGTGTGTGTTGTGTTAGTAGGGGTAGTGTTTGGTGTGTGTGTAGTAGTGGTATTGTGTGTGTGTATGTGTGTGTAATAGTAGTGTAGTGTTTGTGTGGTGTGTGTGTTGTGTGTGTGTGTGTGTGTGTGTAGTAGTGGTAGTGTTTGGTGTGTATGTGTGTGTATAGTAGTGGTAGTGTTTGTGTGGTGTATGTGTGTGTAATAGTAGTGGTAGTGTTTGGTGTGTGTGTTGGTGTGTGTGTGTGTGTGTGGTGTGTGTGTGTGTGTAGTAGTGGTAGTGTTGTTGGTGAGTGTATTATGTATGTGTGTGTATGTGTGTGTGTAGTAGTGGTAGTGTTTGTGTGTGTGTTTGTGTGTTGTGTGTGTGTGTGTAGTAGTGGTAGTGTTTGGTGTGTGTAGTGTGTGTATAGTAGTGTAGTGTTGGTAGTGTGTTTGGTGTGTGTGTAGTAGTGGTATTGTGTGTGTGTATGTGTGTGTGTAATAGTAGTGGTAGTGTTTGGTGTGTGTGTGTGTGTGTGTGTGTGTGTGTGTGTGTGTGTAGTAGTGGTAGTGTTTGGTGTGTGTGTAGTAGTGGTATTGTGTGTGTGTATGTGTGTGTGTAATAGTAGTGGTAGTGTTTGTGTGTGGTGTGTGTGGTGTGTGTGGGTGTGTAGTAGGGTAGTGTTTGGTGTGTGTGTATGTGGTGTGTAGTAGTGGTAGTGTTTGGTGTGTGTGTGTAGTGTGTGTGGTAAGTAGTGGTAGTGTTTGGTGTGGTGTGTGTGTGTGTGTGTGTGTGTGTGTGTAGTAGTGGTAGTGTTTGGTGTGTGTGTAGTAGTGGTATTGTGTGTGTGTATGTGTGTGTGTAATAGTAGTGGTAGTGTTTGGTGTGTGTGTTTGTGTGTGTGTGTGTGTGTAGTAGTGGTAGTGTTTGGTGTGTGTGTATGTGTGTGTAGTAGTAGTGGTAGTGTTTGGTGTGTGTTTGTGTAGTAGTGGTAGTGTTTGGTGTGTGTTTGTGTGTGTATGTGTGTGTAATAGTAGTGGTCAGTAGTGGTCAGTAGTGGTCAGAACAGAGATCTGGATCAGTAGGAAGTCTGGTTGTAGATGGAGGTGGTGGATCTTCTGGGCTGATGATCCTGTAAGATCTGCTGCAGGTGTATCTGCTGTGTATTTGAGGCGGGGCCTCGGAGGCTCACGGCCGTGCGAGAGAAGACTCTGTGGTGAATGATTAAATCTCACTCAGTGATTTCAGTGGAGTGCAGGAGGCCCGCGGGGCGGCTCCGCTGATTACTCTTCCACCGGCGCTATTTATTTCATATCTGGCTCCTCTGCAGCCTTTATCTCCGCTACTTAGACCAGAGCGTTTACACAAACCACACCGACTCACTCTGAGCTCACGCCTCACGCCGGCCTCCTGCGGGTCTGTATGTTCACTGTGACGTACTGGTGAACAGTTGAGGAGCTGAAGATGATCTGATTCTCTGAACAGCAGATTATTATATTATTACTGTTTTATGGTGAAACAGAGGACGTCTGAGATCTGAACTCTCAGATAACTTACTGAGGTCTCTCTTAATTAGCTCGTTAATACTGTGACTCATTTACACCCATCGTTAGGAAAGACTTCATAAACACTCCTCAAAGCAGCCATGGGCTCCTCTAAACACTCTGACCATTACAATAACTGATGACCACAAAGCAGGAGAAGCTGTAAGAAGATAGCAGAGCGTGTTCAGGTAGCTGGTTCTTCAGGTCCTGGTGGGAATAAGAAATGCAGTTAACAGGAACGCTGGAGGTCGAGTTGAGGGCAAGAAAACATTCCTAGAAAGCTGCTGGTGGGATTCCTAGAAAGACCCATTAGAATTCTTGTGACTGTAAAAGAAACAAACGTCACAGCGTCTGGAGAAAAGCTGGATAATGAAAAGAGGATAATGATCCTAAACACACCCTCAACTCTTCAGTGGACTGAATGTCGTGGTCCTCATGGTTTAGGCCCCGCCCACTGACCTAAACATCATTAAATATCTGTAGATGGACCTCAAAAAAGCCAACAGACCAAAAACCTCACAATACTGTACGAAATATCCCCAAACTAGAGCTGAAAGACTCTGAAAGCTGTAAAACCCACCAGATGAGGCGCTAGAGTACTGACCACGCAGGGGGGGAGTTTTTGAAAAACACACTCATCTTATATTTGACTGTATTTATGAGTTGGAGGCACTTTCCTACCATGAGAGTTTTTAAACAGCTGAGACTTTAACACAGTGTGTAAAGATAAAGATATGATCTCTCTGTATTAAAGCAGAGCAGGTTTATTTGTATAGCACCTTTCATACACAGTGGCCTCAAAGTGATTTACATACATAAAGACAAATAAATGCATTAAAAGACATTAAACCAGTAAACATTCAAATAAATCAGTTAAAAACTAATGAGAGATAAAAATACCATATATTTAAAAGAAAGAAAAAGAACTGGGTTTAAACTGAGCTGCTCAAACAGGAATGTTTTCAGTTTGGAGTTAAAGGTATCCAGTGTTGAGGCTCGACTGAGTCCAGCACAATAACTATGATAAACTGGTTCTACACCATTTACACACGTATAGAGCAGAAACAGGACGTTGGAGTCTGTCCTGTAACAGACTGGTGTCCAGTGTAGGGGTTTAAGAGTGGGGGGGGGTCGGGGGGGGGGTGTTTCTCCCAGTGAGAAGCTGTTTGAGATTATATATATATATTATATATGTTGTAGCCTAAACGTTTAACTACTGTAATGTCCTGCTGATCATCCCGAGCGCTGTGGTGGGCTGCTGTAACTCTCCCGTGGTGTTGTGTTCGGGGGTCCAGGCTACTGAAGTCTTTGAGGGAGGGTCTTTCAGTCAGACGAGGTTTTCAGCCGCGCTGCGATCAGAGATTAATTTAGTTATTTTCTCATCAGGCTGCTGACGGCCCCCCGGTTCCATCCTGGAGCGGCTCGGGTCTGATACGGCAGCGATGCGAGACCCCTTCAATTAACGTCCTTTATTTCATTACACCGTAATCCGTAATCTCCCGCTCCGATCTCCGACCGCCGCCGCCGCCGCCCAGATCGCCAGCACAGATACAGCCGCCTTAATTACAGTCGGGGAAAGTTGGTAGACGCCGTGTCCCCCATCAGCGTTCAAAGCAAAGGTGGGATTGGGGGGGGGGTCTTCCTCATCATGGAAACAGGAGCCAAATTCACCAAAGTGTGTTAAGGAATAAAATCACATTAATAACAGTAATTTCTGATAATATACTAATATTAATTCAATTCTCTTTTTATAACTGTTGTACTTCAAAATCTTTTTAGAAAAAGTGCTAATTTACTGTTTTTCTAAACAAATAAACACAAACAAAATATTTCGTAAGTATAAAATGAAATAGAAATAGTTTCTCAATCCCAGAATATTAAACAATCTGTAACTATAACTTGTTTTATCTCACGCTACAATGCAAATCATTCAGTTAACCCCAGATTATAATAATCCCATGCTATATAACTAATAATAGAAATAACCCCAGATTATATGAGTCATGTGCTGTTAAACAAACTGTAGGAATAATCCCAAATTATTTTAATGCTGTAGTATCAAACAGTCCATAGTAATAGTCATCCTGTCCTGTAGAATAAACAATAGCTAAACACTCAGATAATCCTAATCCTGTGTGATAAAACACCTCATAGACATAACCAAGATTACATCATTAATCCCATACTGTATTACAAACACAAAGTTAAGAAGGAGTTAAGAATCCTGTTTTATATAATAAATGAATAATACATTTATTATATGCTATTATATGCTAACAAACAATAAAATATGTCAGACTAACTGTATAGATAATCCCAGGCTTGAATAATCCTGTCCTATGTAATCAGTGATAGATACGCACTAATCCTGTTCTGTAAAACAAACCATAATAATAAACCTGACACCTCAGATTATATTAATCCCATGCTGTATAACAAATAATAGAAATAAACCCAGATTATACCAAGCCTGTGCCATTAAACCAACTGTAGAGATAATCCCAGGATTTAATAATGCTGTCCTATATAATCAACAATATATATATATATGTATATATACATATCACTGCAGATTATCCTAATTCTGCAGTGATCATCGAAATAACTCATATCATATTAATCCCAGACTATATAAGAAACAATAAAATAACCCCAAGTTATATTAATAATGTGCTGTGAAACAATTTTGGGATGTAATAATCTCTTCCTGTATAACAAACTATAGAAATATTCCCAAATGATATTAATCTCATGCTATAAAGCGAACATTACTTATAATCTGAGTATATGTGTACTGGTTTTTGTGACATCACTGAATCAGTTTCACCAGTTCAGCTGCGGTTGTAGGGTGGTCTCAGACGGAGCTGTTGGAGATCAGGCTGGATTATTCCTGCAGGGTCTTGTGTAGGCTTTGTCTCCGGAGAGCGTTCACCAATCCCAGGTTTAGTCCCGGCTCCAGCGAGGGCGCTGTTGTATCCAGAAGCGCTCGGTGTTGTGAGTAAGTGGTGGGTTTGTTGGTAATCTCTGGGGGTCCTCGCGCTGGTCTTAATTGCGGAGTGGAAGTGTGCTGCTAAATACGGCGTCTGTAATTGCGGACTAAGGCGAGCGCCGTGCCCACACAAGCCGTCCGAGCCGAGCGCGGCGACGCTCTCCGGAGGAAGTGAGGGTTTGTTTGGCAGATCCGAGTGCAGATGGATCGCTCCTGTTCGCCCACACAAACATACACAGCCCTCGTCTCATGATCTCGTGTCTCTGTTCAGTCTCTGGGACGTGGTTTTCTTTAAAGGACGCGTATCATAGAAAACTGAGCATGTTTGGAAACTAAGCTGCTGATTTGAACTCATTTGTCTTTGTGATGTCAGAAAAAAACACAGTTATTTCATATACCAGCCTTTTCTGCTTATAGCAGTTTAGCCCCGCCCACTGACACTCATGGAGTATATAGTATACAGGGTCAAAAGTCTCAGGACGTCCTTTTATTTCAGATCTGAAAGGGAAGATAGGTGAGGGGGTCTATCTTCTAGTCTCGAACAAAGCCGTCATCTTGAAAGCCACCATATTGGATCAAGAGCTAGTTTTGTCCAATGGGAAGGTGGTCGTGTAGCAGATCAAAGACCAGAACTGTACCAGTAATTGATTGATGTAATCAGATTTGTAAAATCTCTTGTGGTTTAAACGTTATCAACACAGAAAGATACAACAACAACCACATTGAACACCATGTTCAGTGAGCTGACCCTGGAGCACCAGACTTTGAGTTGTTGTGTGTATATATATATATATATACACAGTATATTGCCAAAAGTGTTCACTCCCCCATCCAAATCACTGAATTCAGGTGTAAAGAGTGGGTCTCTCAGGAGCTCAGTGAACTCCAGCGTGGTACCGTGATAGGACGCCACCTGTGGAACAAGTCCAGTGGTGAAGTTTCCTCACTACTAAATATTCCACAGTGGACTGTCAGTGGTGTTAGAACAAAGTAGAAGTGATTGAGAACGACAGCAACTCAGACACCAAGTGGTAGAACATGTACAATGACAGAGCAGGTCAGCAGATGCTGAGGAGCATAGTGCACAGAGGTCTCCAACATTCTACAGAGTCCATCACTACAGACCTCCAAACTTCATGTGGTCTTCAGATCAGCTCAAGAACAGAGCGTAGAGAACTTCATGGAATGGGTCTCCATGGCCGAGCAGCTGCATCCAAGCCTTACATCACCAAGAACAATGCAGATTGTCAGATGCAGTGGAGTAAAGCACGCCGTCACTGGACTCTAGAGCAGCGGAGACTTCTTCTCTGGAATGACCAGTCAATTACGTCTGGGTTTGGCGGTTGCCAGGAGACGGTACTTGTCTGACTGCATTGTGCCGAGTGTGAAGTTTGGTGGAGGGGGGATTATGGTGTGAAGGTGTTTTTCAGGAGGTGGGCTCGGACCCCCAGTTCCAGAGAAAGGAACTTTTAATGCTTCAGAAGAGATTCTGGACAACTTCATGCTCCCAACTTTGTGGGGACAGTTTGGGGACGGACCCCTTCCTGTTCTAACATGACTGTCCACCAGAGCACAGAGCAGCTCCATAAAGACATGGAGGAGGAGTTTGGTGTGGAAGAACTTGACTGGCCTGCACAGAGTCCTGACTTCCACTTGATAGAACACCTTTGGGATGAATTAGAGCAGAGACTGTGAACCAGACCTTCTCGTCCAACATCAGTGTCTGACCTCACAGATGGTCTTCTGGAAGAACATTCCAGTCAAACATTCCCATAAACACTCTCCTAAACCGTGTGGAGAGACTTCCCAGAAGAGCTGAAGCTGTTACAGCTGCAAAGGTTGGGCCGCCATCATATTAAACCCTATGGATTAAGAATGGAACACCACTCAAGTTCATATGAGTGAACTGTTTATAATAGATAGATAGATAGATAGATAGATAGATAGATAGATAGATAGATAGATAGATAGATAGATAGATAGATAGATAGATAGATAGATAGATAGATAGATAGATAGATAGATAGATAGATAGATAGATAGATAGTCAGTCTAGCCAAAACAATGCAACATATATAATTCAGCCAATGGCTTGAAGAAAATGTTTTATTGTTTATTTACTGTGTATATATATATATATGTATATATGTATATATATATATGTATATATGTATATATGTAGTATTAACTGTATATAATCAGTAATAAGATTTGTGTTTAACAGTGTGAGTGAATGTAAAGTATCTTTATTGTATAAACTGAGCTGAACAGTATGTATATAAACCCGTGGTGTGAACATGTGACACCAGCAGCTTCTCAGGTTGTTCCACATTCAGAAGTCTTTTGTCTCGTTCAGTCGCGCTGCGTCTCGGAGTCTCAGCCTCTGCTGGAGTAAATAACACTGTCACGCTGTCAGCAGCACTTTCAGAGCTTTTTCAGAATTTGTTAAAGTGACAGACCACGAGACCCCACTGCTGAGTTACAGCTGACCAGCAGAGGTGACCACAGGTGGGGCTAGTGGACGTACTATAAGAGTAGATCAGTAAAAGCAAAATTTCTATTTATTAGTGTTAGTGGGCAGAAGAAGCAACATTGGTATAGTATAGTGGTATAGTTTGTATAGTGTAGTGGTATAGTTTGTAGAGTATAGTGGTATAGTTTGTAGAGTATAGTGGTATAGTTTGTATAGTGTAGTGGTATAGTTTGTAGAGTATAGTGGTATAGTTTGTAGAGTATAGTGGTATAGTTTGTAGAGTATAGTGGTATAGTTGGTATAGTGGTATAGTTTGTAGAGTATAGTGGTATAGTTTGTAGAGTATAGTGGTATAGTTTGTAGAGTATAGTGGTATAGTTTGTATAGTATAGTGGTATAGTTGGTATAGTGGTATAGTTTGTAGAGTATAGTGGTATAGTTTGTAGAGTATAGTGGTATAGTTTGTAGAGTATAGTGGTATAGTTGGTATAGTGGTATAGTTTGTAGAGTATAGTGGTATAGTTTGTAGAGTATAGTGGTATAGTTGGTAGAGTATAGTGGTATAGTTTGTAGAGTATAGTGGTATAGTTTGTAGAGTATAGTGGTATAGTTTGTAGAGTATAGTGGTATAGTTTGTAGAGTATAGTGGTATAATTGGTATAGTATAGTGGTATAGTTTGTATAGTATAGTGGTATAGTTTGTAGAGTATAGTGGTATAGTTTGTAGAGTATAGTGGTATAGTTTGTAGAGTATAGTGGTATAGTTTTGTAGAGTGTAGTGGTATAGTTTGTAGTGTAGTTGTATAGTTGTATAGTATAGTGGTATAGTTGGTTAGTGGTATGGATAGTTTGTAGAGTATAGTGGTATAGTTTGTAGAGTATAGTGGTATAGTTGGTATAGTATAGTGGTATAGTTGGTATAGTGGTATAGTTGGTATAGTGGTATAGTTTGTAGAGTATAGTGGTATAGTTTGTAGAGTTATAGTGGTATAGTTGGTATAGTATAGTGGTATAGTTTGGTATAGTGGTATAGTTTTGTAGAGTATAGTGGTATAGTTGGTAGAGTATAGTGGTATAGTTTGTAGAGTATAGTGGGTATAGTTGGTAGAGTATAGTGTATAATTTGTAGAGTATAGTGGTATAGTTTGTAGAGTATAGTGGTATAGTTTGTAGAGTATAGTGGTATAGTTTGTAGAGTATAGTGGTATAGTTTGTAGAGTATAGTGGTATAGTTTGTAGAGTATAGTGGTATAGTTTGTAGAGTATAGTGGTATAGTTTGTAGAGTATAGTGGTATAGTTTTTATAGTATAGTGGTATAGTTTGTAGAGTATAGTGGTATAGTTTGTAGAGTATAGTGGTATAGTTTGTAGAGTATAGTGGTATAGTTTGTATAGTGTAGTGGTATAGTTTGTATAGTATAGTGGTATAGTTGGTATAGTGTAGTGGTATAGTTTGTAGAGTATAGTGGTATAGTTTGTAGAGTATAGTGGTATAGGTTTGTAGAAGTATAGTGGGTATATTAGTTGGTATAGATTAGTGGTAGGTTATAGATTGTAGGTACGGTATATGGTATAGTTGGTGTAGGTGGTATTAGTTTGTAGATTATATTGGTATAGTTTGTAGTGTGAGAGTTTTATTGTGGCTATAGTTTGTTAGAGTATGAGTGGTATAGTTGGTATAGTGGTATAGTTTGTAGAGTTTTATAGATGGTAAGAGAATAGTGGATAGTTTGTAGAGTATAAGTGTTATAGTTTGTAGAGTTATGTGGTCATGTTTGTAGAGTTGGTTATGAGTGGTCATAGTTGAGTATACGTGGTCTAGTTTGTAGGAGTATTAGTTTGTAGAGTATAGTGGTAAGTTTGTAGGAGCATTCTCGATATAGTGGTATAGGTTGGTTTAGAGTTGATAGTGGTATCGTTTGTTGAGGTTTTTTATAGTGGGATAGTTTGTAGAGCTTATATAGTGGTATAGTTGGTTTTGAGGTATAGTGGTATCTAGTTGGTTTTAGAGGAGTAGTGTTTTATAGTGGTATAGTTTGTAGAGTTTGTATAGTGGTATAGTTGGTATAGTGGTATAGTTTGTAGAGTATAGTGTTTAGTTTGTAGAGTTATTAGTGGTATAGTTTGTAGATGTTATAGTGGTCATAGTGGTAGAGTTATAGTGGTATAGTTTTGTAGAAGTATTATGTGGTATAGTTGTAGAGGTTTATAGTGGTATAATTGGGTAGAAGTATATGGTTATAGTTTGTTAGTGGTATAGAGTGGTATAGTTTGTAGAGTTATAGTGGTATAGTTTGTTGAGTATAGTGGTATAGTTTGTAGAGTATAGTGGTTAAGTTTGTAGTGTTTGTTAATGATTGTGGTATAGTTTGAGGAGTATCTTATAGTGGGGTATAGTTTTTTATAGTATAGTGGTCTAGTTTGTATTAGGTATAGTGGGTGTAGTTAGTTGAGTGTATAGTGGTCTAGTTTCGTAGAGTGTATATTGGTATAGTTCGAGTAATAGTGTATATAGTTTGTAGAGTATAGTGGTATAGTTGGTATTGAGTGGTATTAGTTTGTTAGAGTTTTATGTTTTTTTATAGTGGGTGTTAGGTATAGTGGTATAAGTATATTGGTAGATAGTTTTGTAGAATATAGTGGTATTAGTTTGGGTATAGATCAGTGGACTATAGTATTGTTAGGCGGTTTCTTTAGTGTGGTATAAAATTGGTAGAGGAGTAGTTATAGTGGTATCGTTTGTAGAGGTTATAGTTGTGGATATAGTTTGTATAGTATAGTGGTATAATTGGTAGAGTATAGTGGTATATTTGTAGAAGTATTAGTGGTATTGTTTTGTCGAGTTTTATAGGTGGTATAGTTTTTGAGAGTTTATATAAGGGCGTACTACGTTTTGTATAGTATCGTGGTGCCTATAGTTCGGTTCTAGTTGGCTATAGGTTTGTAGAGTATCAGTGGTATAGTGTTTGTAGAGTGTATAGGATGGTATAGTTTGTAAGAGTTATAGTTGGTATAGGTTTGTAGAGGAGCGTTATAGTGGGCCCCCCCCCCGCTATAGTTGGTATAGTGGTCATAGTTTGTAGAGTATAGTGGTCTAGTTTGTAGAGTATAGTGGGTATAGTTTGATAGGAGTTATTAGTGTGGTACTAGTTTGTTAGAGTTATAGTGGTGTTAAGTTTGTTACTGATACAGTGTGGTGCTAGTTGTGCTTATAGTTATAGTGGTGTAGTGGGTATAGTTATCCTGGGATGTTGTACTAGTATAGTGGTATAATTGGTAGGAGTTATAGGGGATAGAGTTTGTAGAGTTCTATCGGTGGTATAGGTTTGTAGAGTATAGTGGTAAATTGGTAGCGTACTACGTGGTTATAGTTTGTAGGAGTTCATAGTGGTATAGTTTGTAGAGTTATAGTGGCTATAGTTTGTTAGTGTTATAGTGTAGTAGTATGCTATAGTTTATAGTGGTATAGTATGTTAAGTGGTATTAGTTTGTAGAGTTTTGTGGTTATAGTGGTATATAGTTTGTAGAGGTAAAGTGGGTATTAAGTTTGTAGAGTGTTTAGCTGTGGTATAGTTTGTAGAGTCTTTTTATTGTGGCTATTGTTGTATAGTGGTATAGTTTGTAGAGTTGTATAGTGGTACTTAGTTTGTAGAGTTATAGTGGTTATAGTTTGTAGAGTATAGTGGTATCAGTTTGTAGGAGTTTAGTGGTATAGTTTTAAGTATTAGTGGTGTAGTTTTGTGATAGTATAGTGGTGGTTGTACCGTTTGTATAGTATAGTGGTATAGTTTGTCTAGTTCTATAGTGGTTTAGATTGGTAGAGTATACGTGGTATAGTTTGTAGAGTTATAGTGGTATATATAGTTTGTAGCGGAGTTTATAGTGGTGCATTAGTTTGTAGAGTGTGTAGTGGTATAGTTGTAGAGTCTATAGTGTATAGTTGAGTTAAGTATAGTGGTTAGTTTGTAGAGTTATAGTGGTCAAGTTTGTATAGTATCAGTGGTATTAATTTGGTACGGAGTTATCGTGGTATAATTTTGTAGAGTGCGGTTATCGTGGTATAGTTTGAGAGTATAGTGGTATAGTTTGTAGAGCTTTGTTATAGTGGTTAAAATTGGTACGTAAGTTAGTGGCTATAATTTGTAGAGTATCAGTTAGTGGTATAGTTTGTAGAGTATAGGTGGTATAGAGTTTCGTAGAGTTGTTATTAGTGGTGATGTTTGTATAGGGTATAGTGGTATCAATTGGTATAGTTATAGTGGTATTATGTTTGTAGAGGTTTTTTAGTGGTATCGTTTGTATAGTTTTTATAGTGGTATTAATTGGTTAGACAGTTATAGTGGTATAGTTGGTAGAGTTTCAGTGTATAGTTTGTATAGTATAGTGGTATTATTGGTATAGTAAGTGGTATAGTTTGTTATAGTACTAGTGTGGTATAATTGGTATAGTTATAGTGGTTTAGATAGTTTGTACGAGTAGTTATAGTGGTTATAGTTTGTATAGTTTATAGTGGTAATAATGGTATAGTTTAGTGGTATGAGTTTGTATAGTATAGTGGTATAATTGATTAGTATAGTGGATATAGTTTGTATAGTATTGTGGTTATAATTGTATAGTGTAGTGCGTATGGAGTTTGTAGAGTATAGTGGTATAGTTTGTTAGAGTATAGTGATATAGTTTGTAGAGTTATAGTGGTATAGTTTGTTGATAGTATAGTTAGTATCATTGGGCTATAGTTATAGTGGTTATAGTTTTGTATAGTATAGTGGTAAATAATTGGTAGAGAGGGTATAGTGGTATTAGTTTGTAGAGTTATAGTGGTCTAGTTTGTAGAGTATTAGTGGTATAGTTGGTATAGTTCTAGTGGTATTAGATTTGTCGAGTGTTTTTTATAGTGGTATTAGTTTGTATTAGTATAGTGGTATAATTGGTTAGAAGTTATTAGTGGTATAGTTGGTATAGTTATAAGTGGTATAGTTTTGTATAGTCTAGTCGGAATAGTTTGTAGAGTTTTTATAGTGGTATAGTTTGTAGAGGTATAGTGGTATGTAGTTGTAGAGTATTAGTGGCCATTGGAGACTTATAATGGAATATGAATTATGAAATATACCACACTTTTGGTTTGCCGGACACCTTTTTGTGGAAACCTTCTTTTTCTCATCCCTCCTCTCTTAACCTCAAAGTGAAGCTAATACTCAGTATTTGTCGGTGTGTTGTATTGTGAGTCGTTTTAGAAGTTAGTGCGGTCTACTGAGTGGGAGATGGGGGGTTTGGAATTATTTACACTTATTTTTTTTAAAGATCAGCCGCCTAGGGGCTGCAGGACGCCTGCAGGCGGATCTATGACGGTAGCTCGTTCTGTCGAGTATATATAAAAAGTTTTTTTTATTTAAGATGATTAGAGTGAAGATAGTAAAAACTGTCTTCAGTGGGGGGGGTCAGGGGGTAGGGGTAAACCAGATCAAGCTGTGGTGGAGAAGAAGGTGTACTTCATCTCTGTTCCACCTTCACAAACATCTCTACATCAGCACTGATTTTAATTTCAGACCCAACTGATTCATGGTTCGTCTCTCCTGGTGGGAGGGAGGAGGGGGCTGGGAGAGGGAAGGGGGATGAGAAGCGGGAGGGGGATGAGAGGCAGGAGGGGGCTGTGGGGGGAGAGGGGGGTGAGGGAGACCTGCGTAGAGCTTTAATGGAGTTTCTGCTCGGCTGCTGTGCTGATAGTGTCTCCACATAATTGTTCTGTGTGTCAGCTGGAGCTGCGGCTGTTCAGCGCTGGTCTGTCTGAGGCGGTTCTGTTCTGCTGTGGAGGCTCTAGATATTACTGACGCCATTGTGGACTAAACGGTGATGATAGGGTTACGGCTGGTTCAGGCTGGAAGGGTTTATTAATCCGCAGTGTCTTGCCTTACTAGGTTAGAAATATGGGACCAGTTTTTAATAGTCGAGCATGGAGGTATTTTTACCAGCATTACATCATGTTCTGTAATTGGTATAATGTACAGGTGTAGTTCATATAGAGTATGGGTATAGTGTAGTAGTGTAGTAGTGTAGTGTAGTAGTTTAGTGTAGTGGTATAGTGTAGTAGTGTAGTAGTGTAGTAGTTTAGTTTGGTTGTGGTATGTAGGTGGTATAGGTTTGTAAGTGGTTATTAGTGTGTGGTGTATGTTAGTGTGGGTATAGTGTTAGTGGTGTAGTTGGTATTAGTGTGTTAGTGGTAAGTTTGTAGTGAGTTGTAGTGTAGTGGGTATTTAGTTGTAGTGGGTGTAGTTGGTTAAGTGTTAGTGTTTATAAGTGTAGTGGTCGTTAGTTGGGTATAGTTCGTAGTGGTGTTAAGTTGGTTTAGTGTCGTGGGTCATAGTGTTGTAGTTGTAGTGGTGTTAGGGTTAGTATAGTGTAGTTGTATATAGTTTAGTGTGTAGTGGGTTAGTTGGTTATTATAGTTGTGTGGTATTAGTGTAGTGGTGTAGTGTAGAGGTGTAAGTTGGTTGTAGTGTAGTTGGTCAACAGTGTAGTTGGTGTAGTTTGGGTAATCAGTGTAGTGGAGTATGTTGGTTCTAGTGTAGTGGTATTAGTGTAGTGGTGTTAATGAGTTGGTTTATTGTAGTGGTGTTATAGTTTTGTATGTTGTTGTAGTGGTATTAAGTGTAGTGTTGTAAGTGTATAGTGTCGTGGTTGTCGTTGGTTTTAGTGTAGTTGGGTATAGTGTGGTGGGTATGTAGGTTGGTTTCGTTGTAGTGGTTTGTGTTCTGTATAGTGGTGTAGTTGGATATAGTTGTAGGGTGTAGTTTGTTTAGTATGTCGTGGTTGTAGTTGTAGTTGTGTAGTTGGTATGTAGTTTGTAGTTGGTATGTTGGTTTTAGTTTTGTAGTTGTGTATAGTGGTTAGTGGGGTAGTTGGTTTAGTGTGTTTGGTATAAGTGTAGTGGTGTTAGTTGTGTAGTTGTAGTGGTGTAAGTGTCAGTGGTGTAGTAGTTGGTATAGTTGTTAGTCGGTTGTAGTTGTGGGTATTGTTGTATAGTTGTAGTTGGTATAGTGTTCATGTAGTGGTATTAGTTTGTCGTGCAGTGT
>CM038728.1:35756345-35771345 GCA_021613375.1 Megaleporinus macrocephalus | reverse complement strand
CGGCCAAAACGACCAATCACAAGCCTGCGATTCGGCATGACGTACATAGAAGGAGGAGTCATAGCATAAACAGTCTCTCAGGAAACAGACGTAAATAATGGGAAATTTCAGTAAATATGAGATTTGATGATGCATTGATTCAATTCCTTAGGATTTGTTCTTGAATTAATTTATGATGATTTCTATGAATGTTATGATCTGCTGAATTGATTCTTAGAGAACTGTAAACAAAATGAATGGAGATGTGATCAGTGTTTGATTTCATGATACAAGAAACTAAAATACAAGAGTAAAATCGAACAGCGATTAGGATTTTATTGCTCATTGAATCGTTTCCTGACGGAGAGTAACTGAACTGAATCAAGCTGCAGTGAATCGTTTACCAGAGAGTCGTGATTAAATTGAATCACTTTAACGATATGATTTAAATTATTTGTTGTTTTTTTTTTTTTCAGGTCACGCAGTCATCCCCAAATACTACCACGTGCCGGCGGACTTCGTGGAGGCTGAGCAGAAGAAGCACGGCAGCCAGAAGCGTTTCCCTAGCAACTCAGGCCGTGATGGGATGCTGTTCCTTTGGGGTCAGGCTCTGTACAACATCGCCAAACTGCTGGGTCAGTGTCCAGGGGTCAGAACTGACTCATACAGTCCCCGATCTTATATAAACATTAATATAACGTTCCTAAACCTGTTAGAATAAAATAAACATAGTTAGTTCTGTAGTTTTCTGTAGATCTGTTAGTTTTCTGTGTGTGAACCGTGTGTGATTAAAGCCTAGAGCAGTTTAGCTCCGCCCATTTACACCAAAGTAATAAAGAGCATTTTCGCCCTCTGAGGCACGATATAGGCAAACCAATCAGAACAGAGGTCATTTACATATTTTAGTCTTAAATGGGCAAAAACAGCCTGTTAAATTCATTTTGGTACATGGACCTGAACAAACAGCTTCCCTTCTAATAAAACGAACCAAAGCCTCAATCACCTTAATTACCCCTAACCATAGCAACCACCTGGAATACCATTGCTTCCACCCAGCAAACACCTGGAATACCATGGCTTCAACCATAGCTTTCGCCCAGCAACCACCTGGAATACCGTAGCTTTCACCCAGCAACCACCTGGAATACCATAGCTTCCACCCAGCAACTACCTGAAATGCCATGGCTTCCACCCAGCAACATCATAGCAACCACCTAGTAACGCCCTGGAAAACTATCATTTTCACCCAGCAACCACCTGGAACACCATGGCTTCAACCATAGCTTTCACCCAGCAACTACCTGGAATACCATAGCTTCCACCCAGCAACATCATAGAAACCACCTGAAATACTATACTCTGGCAACCACCCAGCAACACATTAGCAACTACCTAGCAATCATCTAGCAATGCCCTAGCAACACCCTAGTATACTATAACTTCCACCCAGCAACCACCTGTGATACCATAGCCACAGCATATGAGCGCCGTCCTGTGTGGTGCTGGTCCTGTTACTGGTGTTAATGGTTTTTAATTCTGCAGTAACACATACAGTTCATTTACATTCCTCTCCTACATTAGCAGCAGCTGTTCAGCTATTCATACGCCGATTACTACACCATTACCCCCCCCCCCCCACTCCCCCCCCCCACTCCCCCGCCCCACTCCCCCCACCCCCCCGCCCCCCACCCCCGTCTGCTCAAAGGGAATATCAGAGCGAGTGTTTCTCTAAAGCCCGCTGTGGTCCTCCGTCTGAGCGGCGTTGGAGGAGGAGGTTTGTTCAGCTGAACTGTGAGGTGATGGTAATGAGGTGTTAGGAGGACAGAGACGTTAGGAGGGAATGGATTGAGCTCCGAGTGCTGCTCACTTCACGTCCTCCTGTTTGGTTGAATCCCGGCGCGGAGCGGCAGCTATTTCCACACCGTTTAAAACACTTCCGCCTCCGACTCATCCGCATGTGATGCATTATTCATATCAGAGCCGCCTGTGCAGGTGAGGGGCTGCCTCAGTGGTGCAGCTGTACACGCCGCAACCACAGCTAACCATATATACTACATACCACTACTGTATAGCCACAGTATATACCTGACCATCACTCCAGTCCAGTGGTGGAGCTTTACACCACTCCAGAGTGCAGTGGTGGAGCTTTACACCACTCCAGAGTGCAGTGGTGGAGCTTTACACCACTCCAGAGTCCAGTGGTGGAGTTTTACATCACTCCAGAGTCCAGTGGTGGAGCTTTACACCACTCCAGAGTGCAGTGGTGGAGCTTTACACCACTCCAGAGTCCAGTGTTGGAGCTTTACACCACTCCAGAGTGCAGTGGTGGAGCTTTACACCACTCCAGAGTCCAGTGGTGGAGCTTTACACCACTCCAGAGTCCAGTGTTGGAGCTTTACACCACTCCAGAGTCCAGTGGTGGAGCTTTACACCACTCCAGAGTGCAGTGCTCTGTGAGTTTAAATGATGTGCCGCTTTGTGCCTAACCTGCTGTTGCTCTTAGTCCTTTCACAATAATAACAGTTACAGTTGTCCATGGCAGCTCTAGCAGATGTTTAATAACCTGACATGGTAAAGTTATAACTCTAATAGAGGTGTCCACATACTTTTGGCAAAATAGTCTAGCTAGGTATTTCACTCTGTATGTATATATCAGGTCAAATGTCTGTTCAGTCTGGTGATGTAAGTCACTGAGCTGGTATCTAATCAGATTGCTGTGGGGTCAGTGATGGAGACCCTCGTGGACCCCTGGTCTGAATTGTTCCAGGTAAGATAAAGAATGTGAATAATGTCCCCTCTCCTCCTGCAGTGGACGACCTGATCAGCCCGAAAGACATTGACCCCATTCACCGCTACGTCCCACGACAGGACCAGAGGAACGTCAGCATGAGATACTCCAACCAGGTGAGACTTCATCTGCTCTGAGTACAGTAAGACTGGATGTATCCCACTAGCTCATGATCACCGTCGCCCCCTACGCTTCCTGTAGTGTATTACAGTCTGTCAGAACCACCGTCGCCCCCTACGCTTCCTGTAGTGTATTACAGTCTGTCAGAACCACCGTCGCCCCCTACGCTCCCTGTAGTGTATTACAGTCTGTCAGAACCACCGTCGCCCCCTACGCTCCCTGTAGTGTATTACAGTCTGTCAGAACCACCGTCGCCCCCTACGCCTCCTGTAGTGTATTACAGTCTGTTAGAACCACCGTCGCCCCCTACGCTTCCTGTAGTGTATTACAGTCTGTCAGAACCACCGTCGCCCCCTACGCTCCCTGTAGTGTATTACAGTCTGTCAGAACCACCGTCGCCCCCTACGCTTCCTGTAGTGTATTACAGTCTGTCAGAACCACCGTCGCCCCCTACGCTTCCTGTAGTGTATTACAGTCTGTCAGAACCACCGTTGCCCCCTACGCCTCCTGTAGTGTATTACAGTCTGTTAGAACCACCGTCGCCCCCTACGCTCCCTGTAGTGTATTACAGTCTGTCAGAACCACCGTCGCCCCCTACGCTCCCTGTAGTGTATTACAGTCTGTCAGAACCACTGTCGCCCCCTACGCCTCCTGTAGTGTATTACAGTCAGTCAGAACCACCGTCGCCCCCTACGCTCCCTGTAGTGTATTACAGTCTGTCAGAACCACCGTCGCCCCCTACGCTCCTTGTAGTGTATTACAGTCTGTCAGAACCACCGTCGCCCCCTACGCTTCCTGTAGTGTATTACAGTCTGTCAGAACCACCGTCGCCCCCTACGCCTCCTGTAGTGTATTACAGTCAGTCAGAACCACCGTCGCCCCCTACGCTCCCTGTAGTGTATTACAGTCTGTCAGAACCACCGTCGCCCCCTACGCTCCCTGTAGTGTATTACAGTCTGTCAGAACCACCGTCGCCCCCTACGCTTCCTGTAGTGTATTACAGTCTGTCAGAACCACCGTCGCCCCCTACGCCTCCTGTAGTGTATTACAGTCTGTCAGAACCACCGTCGCCCCCTACGCCTCCTGTAGTGTATTACAGTCTGTCAGAACCACCGTCGCCCCCTACGCTCCCTGTAGTGTATTACAGTCTGTCAGAACCACCGTCGCCCCCTACGCTTCCTGTAGTGTATTACAGTCTGTCAGAACCACCGTCGCCCCCTACGCTTCCTATAGTGTATTACAGTCTGTCAGAACCACCGTCGCCCCCTACGCTTCCTGTAGTGTATTACAGTCTGTCAGAACCACCGTCGCCCCCTACGCTTCCTGTAGTGTATTACAGTCTGTCAGAACCACCGTCGCCCCCTACGCTTCCTGTAGTGTATTACAGTCTGTCAGAACCACCGTCGCCCCCTACGCTTCCTGTAGTGTATTACAGTCTGTCAGAACCACCGTCGCCCCCTACGCTTCCTGTAGTGTATTACAGTCTGTCAGAACCACCGTCGCCCCCCACGCTTCCTGTAGTGTATTACAGTCTGTCAGAACCACCGTCGCCCCCCTACGCTTCCTGTAGTGTATTACAGTCTGTCAGAACCACCGTCGCCCCCTACGCCTCCTGTAGTGTATTACAGTCTGTCAGAACCACCGTCGCCCCCTACGCTTCCTGTAGTGTATTACAGTCTGTCAGAACCACCGTCGCCCCCTACGCTTCCTGTAGTGTATTACAGTCTGTCAGAACCACCGTCGCCCCCTACGCCTCCTGTAGTGTATTACAGTCTGTCAGAACCACCGTCGCCCCCTACGCTTCCTGTAGTGTATTACAGTCTGTCAGAACCACCGTCGCCCCCTACGCTTCCTGTAGTGTATTACAGTCTGTCAGAACCACCGTCGCCCCCTACGCTTCCTGTAGTGTATTACAGTCTGTTAGAACCACCGTCGCCCCCTACGCTTCCTGTAGTGTATTACAGTCTGTCAGAACCGCCGTCGCCCCCTACGCTTCCTGTAGTGTATTACAGTCTGTCAGAACCACCGTCGCCCCCTACGCTTCCTGTAGCATGTGTCTATATATATATATATATATATATTTTTTTTTTTTTAAATATTATATATATATATATTAGGCCGTGTTCTCCGCTCTGTCCAGTAGGACTGCAGGTCCAGTGGTTGGAGATGTGGTCCGCTCTGCTGTCGGGGGCCGGTCGGCGGCGCGGTGCTCGTCTGTTCTCACAGAGAACCGACATTTACATAAAGTCCAGCTGGAGAACAGAAGCAGCTCTTAAAGCAGAAACGCTTTAAATCAGAATTAATGAGCGAGACGTCCAGCTCTGAGCGCTCCTCACAGGAGGTTCACACAGGAGACTGCCTCACCTGCACGGTGGAGGGATACCTGCAGGACGCTGTGAGGTTAAAGTAGTCCCCACAGAAAACCTAGTATTTACTGATTTCTCACTGTTTTACCATCAACATCCAGATAAACTCAGAACATTACAGTGTATATACATTCTCTCTCTCTCTCTCTCTCTCTCTCTCTCTAACTCTCTCTCTCTCTCTTTTATTCTTTTTTCTTGCTTTTCTTTATCTTCACCTCACTTCCTTTTGTCTCCCTTTCTCATATGTCTTCTGTCTTTTCTCTCCCTCCTCTCCTTCTTTCTCTTCATGTTCTTTTTCTCACTCACTCCTTTCGCTGTATTCCTTCTTTGTCTTTTTTCTTCTTCTTTTACTCTCGGTTCTTTTCTCTTTCTCTTTCTCTTTCTCTTATTTCTCTTTCTTTCTGTGCTGCTCTATTCTTTCTCTTTTTTAGATTTTTAGATCTTAATTAGACTGTTTCTTTCTTTCTTTCTCTTTCTCTTTCTTCTCTCTTTCTGTCTCAATCACTTCCTTCTCTCTCCCTTTCTCATCTTTTCTCTCCCTCCTCTCCTTCTTTCTCTTTACTTAGACAATCTTGTTTCTTTTTTCTTTCTCTGTCTCTCGTTCTCCCTCTCTCCTTCCTCCTACCTCTCTCTCTCACACTTTCTCTCTCTATTCTCTCTTTTTACCCATTCAACCTCTCTCAGTCTTTCTCTCTCTCCTCCTTCTCTCCCTGCCCTGTCTTTCCTGTTGTTTACGTTGTAGATGCTGAAGCTCTGACACACATACCCGTCTGATACGTATTCGTTTAACAGTCTCTCCATCCTGACTCTGAACTCTGGTAAACTCTGGTGTACTCTGGTGTACTCTGGTGAACTCTGGTGAGTTCTGGTGTACTCTGGTGAGCTCTGGTGTACTCAGGTGAACTCTGGTAAACTCTGGTGAACTCTGGTGAACTCTGGTAAACTGGTGTACTCTGGTGAGCTCTGGTGAGCTCTGGTGTACTCTGGTGTACTCTGGTGAACTCTGGTGTACTCTGGTGAGCTCTGGTGTACTCTGGTAAACTCTGGTGTACTCTGGTAAACTCTGGTGTACTCTGGTGTACTCTGGTGAACTCTGGTGAGTTCTGGTGTACTCTGGTGAGCTCTGGTGTACTCAGGTGAACTCTGGTAAACTCTGGTGAACTCTGGTGAACTCTGGTAAACTGGTGTACTCTGGTGAGCTCTGGTGTACTCTGGTGTACTCTGGTGAACTCTGGTGAACTCTGGTGTACTCTGGTGAGCTCTGGTGAGCTCTGGTGTACTCTGGTGAACTCTGGTGAACTCTGGTGAACTCTGGTGTACTCTGGTGTACTCTGGTGAACTCTGGTGAGCTCTGGTGAACTCTGGTAAACTGGTGTACTCTGGTGAACTCTGGTGAGCTCTGGTGTACTCTGGTAAACTCTGGTGAGCTCTGGTGAACTCTGGTAAACTCTGGTGAGCTCTGGTGAGCTCTGGTGAACTCTGGTGAACTCTGGTGAACTCTGGTGAGCTCTGGTGAACTCTGGTAAACTCTGGTGAACTCTGGTAAACTCTGGTGAGCTCTGGTGAACTCTGGTAAACTCTGGTGAACTCTGGTAAACTCTGGTGAGCTCTGGTGAACTCTGGTGAGCTCTGGTGAACTCTGGTAAACTCTGGTGAGCTCTGGTGAACTCTGGTAAACTCTGGTGAGCTCTGGTGAACTCTGGTAAACTGGTGTACTCTGGTGAACTCTGGTGAGCTCTGGTGAACTCTGGTAAACTCTGGTGAGCTCTGGTGAACTCTGGTAAACTCTGGTGAGCTCTGGTGAACTCTGGTAAACTGGTGTACTCTGGTGAGCTCTGGTGAACTCTGGTAAACTGGTGTACTCTGGTGAACTCTGGTGTTAATAACTCGCGGTGGCTGAGCTGCTGGAGATGGACGTCTGGTTCCTATCAGGGTTTATTGCTGGTGATTTTAATCTCGGTCGTTTATCATCTCCAACTAAAACCACCTGCCGGTTAATTAACCTGATCATGTGACTTTAATAACAGCGTCTCGGCATCATCACTTTTAAGTTCTTAATTAAGGAATAATTCTGTAGTTCAGATAAGATTTGAGCTTAATTACTGAATCATCGTTAGGGAAATGAAGACTGAGAGGAACAGTAATGTTCAGCAGCCCCTGTAATAATAAACGATGGAGTCGTTTCAGTGGAATTATATAATTACAGTAAACTCATTAGCATATTAACATACAGGTAGAGACTCTGACAGTCAGGAAAGTCAGTCTCCAGGGTCTCAGCACAGCGTGTGCATCGCTTAGCTTCAGCACTTCAGGTAGGTGGTCTTACTGGAGGTGCGAGGGGCTACATCACCGCTCTAGCAAAGGTCACTGCTCACTGCGCCCCCCTCAGCAGTTCACCAGTACTGCATTACATTAAACACACAGTACATCACATGTAGCTGAGAAGAGCAGCCAATCAGAAAGAGAGATCTAGTACTGCTCTGATACACGACTGTGCACTGATAGTGTAAGAGTGTATCTGATCAGTAAGTGTCTGATCACCAGTAAGAACAGCAGATCAGATTAGAACAGATGTAAATAATCAGACATACAATACAAAGTAAGATGAATATGTTATTGTGAGAGAAGTAGATCAGATCTTGATCCAGTTTGAAGAACAAAGTTAGGTTCCAGATTTCTCCTGGACGCCCCAGACATTGTATGAATGTGTTCAGTTCTTGATTTATCTTAATGAAGTACTGAGCAGTTAAAGCAGGTATTAGATCAGAACTGATAATAATACTGGGTTGTTTAGGAGAAGCTTGTGTGTGTGTGTTTGTTTGTTTGTGTGTTTGTGTTTGTTTGTGTGTGTTTGTTTGTGTGTGTTTGTTTGTGTGGGTGTGTGTGTTCATGTGTGTGTGTTTGTTCGTATATGTGTGTGTGTGTGTGTGTGTGTTTGTTTGTGTGCGTGTGTTTGTGTGTGTGTGTGTGTGTGTGTGTTTGTTTGTTTGTGTGTGTATGTGTATGTGTATGTGTGTGTGTGTTTGTTCTTTTGTTTGTGTGTGTGTTTTTGTTTGTGTGTGTTTGTTCTTTTGTTTGTGTGTGTGTATGTGTGTGTGTGTGTGTTTGTTCTTTTGTTTGTGTGTGTTTGTTCTTTTGTTTGTGTGTGTGTTTTTGTTTGTGTGTGTTTGTGTGTGTTTGTTTGTTCTTGTGTGTGTGTGTGTTTGTTCTTATGTGTGTGTGTGTGTGTGATTGTTCTTTTGTTTGTGTGTGTTTGTTCTTTTGTTTGTGTGTGTGTTTTTGTTTGTGTGTGTTTGTTTGTTCTTGTGTGTGTGTGTTTGTTCTTATGTGTGTGTGTGTGTGTGATTGTTCTTTTGTTTGTGTGTGTGTATGTATGTGTTTGTGTGTGTGATTGTTCTTTTGTTTGTGTGTGTGTATGTGTGTGTGTGTGTGTGTTTGTTCTTTTGTTTGTGTGTGTTTGTTCTTTTGTTTGTGTGTGTGTTTTTGTTTGTGTGTGTTTGTGTGTGTTTGTTTGTTCTTGTGTGTGTGTGTTTGTTCTTATGTGTGTGTGTGTGTGTGATTGTTCTTTTGTTTGTGTGTGTGTATGTATGTGTGTGTGTGTGTGTGTGTGTTTGTTCTTTTGTTTGTGTGTGTGTATGTGTGTGTGTGTGTGTGTGTGTGTGTGTGTGTGTGTGTGTGTGTTTGTTCTTTTGTTTGTGTGTGTGTTTTTGTTTGTGTGTGTTTGTGTGTGTTTGTTTGTTCTTGTGTGTGTGTGTGTGTGTGTGTGTGTAGGTGTGCACAGGGGTTTGTACACTTATAAGCTCTGAAAGAGGGTAATGGAAAATTTCCCAGCATGCTTTGCTCCAGTGGCCGTCACTCTTCCTATTGATCAGGTCTGAAGGTGAGAGAACTTCAACTGACCATCTCCATCAGAGGAGACACAAACAAACCTCTTGAGAGGGGGGGGGGTGTTGGGGGGGGCAGAGGGGTTTAGACAGAGATAAGGGGAAAAGGGAGAGAGAGAGAGTGACAGAGAGGAAGAGCAAGAAAGGGAGAGGGAGAGGTAGAGATACATTCAGGGAGAGGGAGAAGTGGAGACTGGAATAACGAAGAGGCTCATTTTAGAGAGAAAGACGAGCAAAGGGAGAGAAAAAGAAGGGAACAGAGAGGAGCTAAGGAAAAAGAGAGAATGAGGAAGAGAGATAGATTAATTGAAAGAGAGATAGAGAGGAGAGCTGAATGAGAGAGATGAGCTGGTAGATAGATAGATAGAGAGAGAGAGAGAGAGATGAACTGAGAGAGAGAGAGAGAGAGAGATGAACTGAGAGAGAGAGAGAGAGAGAGAGAGAGAGAGAGAGAGATGAACTGAGAGAGAGAGAGAGAGAGAGAGAGATGAACTGAGAGAGAGAGAGAGAGAGAGAGAGAGAGAGAGAGAGATGGTTTAAGTGTCAGTGGAGTGAAACCTGAGTGAGTTTGTTCTTCAGTATGAGTTCCCCACGTGACAGACAGCTGGCAGTGCGGGGGGCAGGGAGGACCACCTACCCATCCAGCCAGCGGGAGGAAAGTTCTGTGGACTCTGTTGAGCTCCTGCTTACGGATGGCTGTGACATCCCTCTGTAGCTTAGCGCTGGAGCTAAGAGGCTAATGTAGCTCGGCGGTGGAAGCTGGTGGTCCTCCAGCAAGCAGTGCGTTAACTGTCTGATCAGCATCTCAGGAGTTGTTCAGGATCTGTGATGGTCCTGATTACGAGCTCTCTGTATGACCTGTAGGTGGACCACCCTGAGCTTAGAGCCTGAGCTGTCCAGGGTCTCTGAGCACTTGTGTCCAGCGGTGTTATCTGAAGTCAGTCCGGGTCCGGTGGGTCCGGTGGGTCCGGTGGGTCCGGCGGGTGTCTCGGGTTCGGCTGTAATTGGTTGTATGGAACTTTTCAGCAGATTGTGGCTTTAAGACTGTGACAGGTTCTCCTCTGGAGCTGATTGGATTTGACAGGCTTTTAAAAGCAGCAGCTCAGCGCGAGGAGGACCGAGTGATGATTAGAATCCTGCTTCTCCATTTCAGTCACGGTACCTCGTAAGAGTCCGAGTCTGCTTCTGCTTAGAACAGACATCAACTTATTAACCCAGCTGCTCCCTCCTCCTCCTCCTCCTCCTCCTCCTCCTCCTCACTACCAGCAAAACACTGCTTAATCAGAATCAGAATCAGAATCAGAATCAGAAAAACTTTATTGATCTCAGGGGGAAATTGCAGTGTTTACAGTAGCAGCTGGTAATATAGAAGAATAAACACTCTAATAATAATTTACAACAAAAAAGAAAGAAATTTGTAGTATGTACACATATATAAGTCTTAAATACAATAATACAATACACATAGTGTATACAGAATACAATACACATAATGTATACAGAATACAATACACATAGTGTATATATAATACAATACACATAGTGTATACAGAATACAATACACATAATGTATACAGAATACAATACACATAGTGTATATATAATACAATACACATAGTGTATACATAGTGTATACATAATACAATACACATAGTGTATACATAATACAATACACATAGTGTATACATAGTGTATACATAATACAATACACATAGTGTATACATAATACAATACACATAGTGTATACATAGTGTATATATAATACAATACACATAGTGTATACATAATACAATACACATAGTGTATACATAATACAATACACATAGTGTATATATAATACAATACACATAGTGTATACATAATACAATACACATAGTGTATACATAATACAATACACATAGTGTATATATAATACAATACACATAGTGTATATATAATACAATACACATAGTGTATACATAATACAATACACATAGTGTATATATAATACAATACACATAGTGTACACATAGTGTATATATAATACAATACACATAGTGTATACATAGTGTATACATAATACAATACACATAGTGTATATATAATACAATACACATAGTGTATATATAATACAATACACATAGTGTATACATATTACAATACACATAGTGTATATATAATACAATACACATAGTGTATATATAATACAATACACATAGTGTACACATAGTGTATACATAATACAATACACATAGTGTATACATAGTGTATATATAATACAATACACATAGTGTATACATAGTGTATACATAATACAATACACATAGTGTATACATAGTGTATACATAATACAATACACATAGTGTATACATAATACAATACACATAGTGTACACATAGTGTATACATAATACAATACACATAGTGTATATATAATACAATACACATAGTGTATACATAGTGTATACATAATACAATACACATAGTGTATACATAATACAATACACATAGTGTACACATAGTGTATACATAATACAATACACATAGTGTATATATAATACAATACACATAGTGTATATATAATACAATACACATAGTGTATACATATTACAATACACATAGTGTATATATAATACAATACACATAGTGTATATATAATACAATACACATAGTGTACACATAGTGTATACATAATACAATACACATAGTGTATACATAGTGTATATATAATACAATACACATAGTGTATACATAGTGTATACATAATACAATACACATAGTGTATACATAGTGTATACATAATACAATACACATAGTGTATACATAATACAATACACATAGTGTATACATAATACAATACACATAGTGTATACATAGTGTATATATAATACAATACACATAGTGTATACATAATACAATACACATAGTGTATATAAATACAATACACATAGTGTATATATAATACAATACACATAGTGTATACATAGTGTATATATAATACAATAAACATAGTGTATACATAATACAATACACATAGTGTATACATAATACAATACACATAGTGTATATATAATACAATACACATAGTGTATACATAATACAATACACATAGTGTATACATAGTGTATATATAATACAATACACATAGTGTATACATAATACAATACACATAGTGTATAACATAATACAATACACATAGTGTATATATATATACAATACACATAGTGTATATATAATACAATACACATAGTGTATACATAATACAATACACATAGTGTATACATAATACAATACACATAGTGTATACATAGTGTATCATAATACAATACACATAGTGTATACATAATACAAACACATGTGTATACATATGTATACATAATACAATACACATAGTGTATACATAAATACAATACACATAGTGTATACATAGTGTATACATAATACAATACACATAGTGTATACATAATACAATACACATAGTGGTATACATAGTGTATATATAATACAATACACATAGTGTATACATAATACAATACACATAGTGTATACATAATACAATACACATAGTGTATATATAATACAATACACATAGTGTATACATAATACAATACACATAGTGTATACATAGTGTATATATAATACAATACACATAGTGTATATATAATACAATACACATAGTGTATACATAATACAATACACATAGTGTATATATAATACAATACACATAGTGTATACAAAAAACAAAGTACACATAGTGTATACATAATACAATACACATAGTGTATATATAAGACAATACACATAGTGTATAACATAATACAATACATAGTGTATACATAGTGTATACATAATACAATACACATAGTGTATACATAATACAATACACATAGTGTATACATATACAATACACATAGTGTATACAATAGTGTATACATAATACAATACACATAGTGTATACATAATACAATACACATAGTGTATACAAGTGAATACAATACAATACACATAGAGTATATATATACAATACACATAGTGTATACATAATACAATACACATAGTGTATATATAATACAATACACAAAGTGTATACATAGTGTATACATAATACGAATACACATAGGTGTATACATAATACAATACACATAGTGGTATACATAATACAATACACATAGTGTATACATAATACAATACACATAGTGTATACATAATACAATACACATAGTGTGATACATAAGTATCAATACACATAGTGTATATATAATACAATACACATAGTGTATACATAATACTATACACATAGTGTATACATATTACAATACACATATGTTACATAATACAATACTCATAGTGTATACATAATACAATACACATAGTGTATACATAGTGTATACATAATACAATACACATAGTGTATACATAATACAATACACATAGTGTATTAGCAATAAATACACATAGTGTTAATACATAGTGTATACATAATACAATACACATAGTGTATACATAATACAAGACACATAGTGTATACATAATACAATACACATAGTGTATACATAGTTGTTATACATATACAATACACATATGTATACATAATACAATACACATAGTGTATACATAATACAATACACATAGTGTATATATAATACAATACACATAGTGTATACATAATACAATACACATAGTGTATACATAATACAATACACATAGTGTATATATAATACAATACACATAGTGTATATATAATACAATACACATAGTGTATACATAATACAATACACATAGTGTATACATAATACAATACACATAGTGTATACATAATACAATACACATAGTGTATACATAGTGTATACATAATACAATACACATAGTGTATACATAGTGTATACATAATACAATACACATAGTGTATACATAATACAATACACATAGTGTATACATAGTGTATATATAATACAATACACATAGTGTATACATAATACAATACACATAGTGTATACATAATACAATACACATAGTGTATACATAGTGTATACATAATACAATACACATAGTGTATACATAATACAATACACATAGTGTATACATAGTGTATATATAATACAATACACATAGTGTATACATAATACAATACACATAGTGTATACATATACAATACACATAGTGTATATATAATACAATACACATAGTGATACATAGTGTATACATAATACAATACACATAGTGTATACATAATACAATACACATAGTGTATACATAATACAATACACATAGTGTATACATAATACAATACACATAGTGTATATATAATACAATACACATAGTGTATACATAATACAATACACATAGTGTATATAATACAATACACATAGTGTATACATAATACAATACACATAGTGTATACATAATACAATACACATAGTGTATACATAGTGTATACATAATACAATACACATAGTGTATACATAATACAATACACATAGTGTATACATTGTATATATAATACAATACACATAGTGTATACATAATACAATACACATAGTGTATACATAATACAATACACGTAGTGTATACATAGTGTATACATAGTGTATACATAATACAATACACATAGTGTATACATAATACAATACACATAGTGTATACATAGTGTATACATAATACAATACACATAGTGTATACATAGTGTATATATAATACAATACACATAGTGTATACATAATACAATACACATAGTGTATATATAATACAATACACATAGTGTATACATAATACAATACACATAGTGTATACATAATACAATACACATAGTGTATACATAGTGTATACATAATACAATACACATAGTGTATACATAATACAATACACATAGTGTATACATAATACAA
>CM038728.1:35743845-35751345 GCA_021613375.1 Megaleporinus macrocephalus | reverse complement strand
CTGAAATAAATCAGAGTAAGAGTATATATACACTGAGTAATCTGAAAGAAATCAGAGTAAGAGTATATATACCCTGAGTAATCTGAAAGAAATCAGAGTAAGAGTATATATACCCTGAGTAATCTGAAAGAAATCAGAGTAAGAGTATATATACCCTGAGTAATCTGAAAGAAATCAGAGTAAGAGTATATATACACTGAGAGATCTAAAAGAAATCAGAGTAAGAGTATATATACACTGAGAGATCGGAAAGAAATCAGAGTAAGAGTATATATACCCTGAGTAATCTGAAAGAAATCAGAGTAAGAGTATATACACACTGAGAGATCTAAAAGAAATCAGAGTAAGAGTATATATACCCTGAGTAATCTGAAAGAAATCAGAGTAAGAGTACATATACACTGAGTAATCTGAAAGAAATCAGAGTAAGAGTATATATACACTGAGTAATCTGAAAGAAATCAGAGTAAGAGTATATATACCCTGAGTAATCTGAAAGAAATCAGAGTAAGAGTATATATACACTGAGAGATCTAAAAGAAATCAGAGTAAGAGTATATATACACTGAGAGATCGGAAAGAAATCAGAGTAAGAGTATATATACCCTGAGTAATCTGAAAGAAATCAGAGTAAGAGTATATACACACTGAGAGATCTAAAAGAAATCAGAGTAAGAGTATATATACACAGAGAGATCTGAAAGAAATCAGAGTAAGAGTATAAATACACTGAGAGATCTGAAAGAAATCAGAGTAAGAGTATATATACACTGAGAGATCTGAAAGAAATCAGAGTAAGAGTATATATACACTGAGAGATCTGAAAGAAATCAGAGTAAGAGTATATATACACTGAGAGATCTGAAAGAAATCAGAGTAAGAGTATATATACACTGAGTAATCTGAAAGGAAATCAGAGTAAGAGTATATATACCCTGAGTAATCTGAAAGAAATCAGAGTAAGAGTATATTACACCTGAGAGATCTAAAAGAATCAGAGGTAAGAGTATATATACACTGAGAGATCTAAAAGAATTCAGAGTAAGAGTATATATACACTGAGAGGATCTGATAAGAAATCAGAGTAAGAGTATATATACCACTGAGTAATCTCTGAAAGAAATTCAGAGTAAGAGTATATATACACTGAGTAATCTGGAAAGAATCAGAGTAAGAGTATATATACCACTGAGTAATCTGGAAAGAAATCAGAGTAAGCAGTTATATATCCCTGAGTAATCTGAACAGAAATCGGAGAGTTAAGAGTATATATACCCTGAGTAATGCTGAAAGAAATCAGAGTAAGAGTATATATACACTGAGAGATCTAAAAGAAATCAGAGTAAGAGTATATATACACAGAGAGATCTGAAATAAATCAGAGTAAGAGTATATATACACTGAGTAATCTGAAAGAAATCAGAGTAAGAGTATATATACCCTGAGTAATCTGAAAGAAATCAGAGTAAGAGTATATATACACTGAGTAATCTGAAAGAAATCAGAGTAAGAGTATATATACCCTGAGTAATCTGAAAGAAATCAGAGTAAGAGTATATATACCCTGAGTAATCTGAAAGAAATCAGAGTAAGAGTATATATACACTGAGAGATCTAAAAGAAATCAGAGTAAGAGTATATATACACAGAGAGATCTGAAATAAATCAGAGTAAGAGTATATATACACTGAGTAATCTGAAAGAAATCAGAGTAAGAGTATATATACACTGAGAGATCTGAAAGTAATCAGAGTAAGAGTATATATACACTGAGAGATCTGAAAGAAATCAGGAGTAAGAGTATATATACACTGAGTAATCTGAAAGAAATCAGAGTAAGAGTATATATATACCCTGAGTAATCTGAAAGAAATCAGAGTAAGAGTATATATACCCTGAGTAATCTGAAAGAAATCAGAGTAAGAGTATATATATACACTGAGTAATCTGAAAGAAATCAGAGTAAGAGTATATATACCCTGAGTAATCTGAAAGAAATCAGAGTAAGAGTATATATACACTGAGAGATCTGAAAGTAATCAGAGTAAGAGTATATATACACTGAGTAATCTGAAAGAAATCAGAGTAAGAGTATATATACACTGAGTAATCTGAAAGAAATCAGAGTAAGAGTATATATACCCTGAGTAATCTGAAAGAAATCAGAGTAAGAGTATATATACACTGAGAGATCAGAAAGTAATCAGAGTAAGAGTATATATACACTGAGAGATCTAAAAGAAATCAGAGTAAGAGTATATATACACAGAGAGATCTGAAAGAAATCAGAGTAAGAGTATAAATACACTGAGAGATCTGAAAGAAATCAGAGTAAGAGTATATATACACTGAGAGATCTGAAAGAAATCAGAGTAAGAGTATATACACACTGAGAGATCTAAAAGAAATCAGAGTAAGAGTATATATACACAGAGAGATCTGAAAGAAATCAGAGTAAGAGTATATACACACTGAGAGATCTAAAAGAAATCAGAGTAAGAGTATATATACACAGAGAGATCTGAAAGAAATCAGAGTAAGAGTATAAATACACTGAGAGATCTGAAAGAAATCAGAGTAAGAGTATATATACACAGAGAGATCTGAAAGAAATCAGAGTAAGAGTATATATACACAGAGAGATCTGAAAGAAATCAGAGTAAGAGTATATATACACTGAGAGATCTGAAAGAAATCAGAGTAAGAGTATATATACACTGAGTAATCTGAAAGAAATCAGAGTAAGAATCAGACTATATATACGCTGTGTTTTGCGGTGCTGTAGAATTATAATAATTATAATTATAATATTATAATTATATAATTATATAATAATAATATTTATTAATGAAACATGATTATAAACCCTCAGGTTTGAATGATGTGAATTCAGATTGTTAGTAACTGTTTATATTATTTAATGATCAGTTCAGTGATGTTTTTACTGAAAGATCAGAATGAAATAACATTTAAATCACATCTCAACAAACGCTTTATAACTAGTTTGCATATTTATAACACATTTATAACACATTTATAACACTTTTATAAGCTTACAAACGTTATAATTCTATGTAAAGGCACATGAACTGTTAGTAAGCAGTTAATAATAAAGTTTTGAGAATCAGATCCTGGACTGAAGTGCTGCTGCTGCTGGGGTTTGGTTGTGTAACTGCCCCCAGCGTCCAGCACAGTGACCACACAGACTCGAGCAGCTGCCCGTATGTGTGTAGGGGTTTATTTTGGGAATCAGGGCGTGTAGCGTATCTTTTATTCTCAGACTGTGTTCAGACACTTGGTGATGCAAATTAATTTCCTAATCTGGGCCCGCGTGACTGCAGACCACGTCTCCTCAGAACTTCTCCTCTGTTTTTATATGAAATCAGACTGACCGCTGGACTTAACGCTGGACTGAGAAGTTCAGATTCTCTGTATTAGGTGTGGGCGGTGTTGTTATTGTTTTTAGGTATGTGTAAAGGTAGCGCCACCTGTCCGAACTCCCAGAGCCTCTAAAAGTTGGTCAGTTGCAGGACGCTGTTTATGATAGTTTAGAGAAGATCTCAGTCTTAAACTCCATTCATGGTGGAGGGATACATGCAGGACGCTGTGAGGTTCAAATAGTCCCCCAAAGAAAACCTAGTATTTTCAGATCTTCCACATTTTACCATCAACATCCAGATAAACTCAGAAGACACGTGTAGCTTCACTGGTGGGTTTCATAGTAAATACAATGTGTAGATTAGTGTTGTAGACATGGAGACCCCTGGTTACCATCACCACCACTGTAAACATCAACACCACCACTGTAAACACCATCACCACCACTGTAAACACCATCACCACCACTGTAACCACCATCACCACCACTGTAAACACCATCACCACCACTGTAAACACCATCACCACCACCACTGTAAACACCATCACCACCACCACCGTAAACACCATCACCACCACCGTAAACACCATCACCACCACCGTAAACTCCACCACCACCACTGTAAACAACACCACCACTGTAAACACCATCACCACCACTGTAAACACCATCACCACCACTGTAAACACCATCACCACCACCACTGTAAACACCACCACCACCACTGTAAACATCACCACCACTGTAAACATCACCACCACTGTAAACACAATCATCACCACCACTGTAAACACCATCACCACCACCACTGTAAACACCATCACCACCACCACTGTAAACACCATTACCACCACTGTAAACACAATCATCACCACTGTAAACACAATCATCACCACCACTGTAAACACCACCACCACCACTGTAAACACCATCACCACCACCACTGTAAACACCATTACCACCACTGTAAACACAATCATCACCACCACTGTAAACACCATCACCACCACTGTAAACAACACCACCACTGTAAACACCATCACCACCACTGTAAACACCATCACCACCACCACTGTAAACACCATCACCACCACTGTAAACACCATTACCACCACTGTAAACACAATCATCACCACCACTGTAAACACCACCACCACCACTGTAAACACCATCACCACCACCACTGTAAACACCATTACCACCACTGTAAACACAATCATCACCACCACTGTAAACACCACCACCACCACTGTAAACACCATCACCACCACTGTAAACACCATCACCACCACTGTAAACACCATCACCACCACCACTGTAAACACCATCACCACCACCACGGTAAACACCATCACCACCACACCGTAAACACCATCACCACCACCGTAAACACCACCACCACCACTGTAAACAACATCACCACTGTAAACACCATCACCACCACTGTAAACACCATCACCACCACTGTAAACACCATCACCACTGTAAACACAATCACCACCACTGTAAACACCATCACCACCACTGTAAACATCATCACCACCACTGTAAACACCATCACCACTGTAAACACAATCACCACCACTGTAAACACCATCACCACCACTGTAAACACCATCACCACTGTAAACACCATCACCACCACTGTAAACACCACCACCACCACTGTAAACACCATCACCACCACTGTAAACACCATCACCACCACTGTAAACACCATCACCACCACCACTGTAAACACCATCACCACCACCACGGTAAACACCATCACCACCACCGTAAACACCATCACCACCACCGTAAACACCACCACCACCACTGTAAACAACATCACCACTGTAAACACCATCACCACCACTGTAAACACCATCACCACCACTGTAAACACCATCACCACTGTAAACACAATCACCACCACTGTAAACACCATCACCACCACTGTAAACACCATCACCACTGTAAACACCATCACCACCACTGTAAACACCATCACCACCACCGTAAACACCATCACCACCACCGTAAACACCACCACCACCACTGTAAACAACATCACCACTGTAAACACAATCACCACCACTGTAAACACCATCACCACCACTGTAAACACCATCACCACTGTACACATCACAGTTCCTGCGGTGTGTATGTTCTAGTTCTGGTGTCCGGTTCTCTAAACCTCTCCTGATTTAACTTTCTCCTCTTATTCCGGCGCTGCGTCTGATTTCCGGCTCTCTTTGATCTCCAGTTATGTTTAACTGTCTGAGCGTTCTCGGTGACTTTCACACTTTGTGGAACGTTTATCAGAAATACCCTCCACTGCAGCTCCTCCTAGACACGAGGTTTACGCAGAAAAACTGCTGAAGCTCTAGTGCACCAGTCACCAGTACCGTGTACCAGCAGTCTACTGACCAGTTCCTCAGGAAGAGCTTCCACATCTCCAGAGTTCAGCCTGAGAAGCTACTTCTGCTTCTCACCATCCAGATAACCCCAAACAAACCCAGTGGTGTTCTGGACTCTGGGGTGGTCAGTCCATTCAGTGGTGTTGAGGTTCTGGACTCTGGGGTGGTCAGTCCATTCAGTGGTGTTGAGGTTCTGGATTCTGGGGTGGTCAGTCCATTCAGTGGTGTTGAGGTTCTGGATTCTGGGGTGGTCAGTACATTCAGTGGTGTTGATGTTCTGGACTCTGGGGTGGTCAGTCCATTCAGTGGTGTTGAGGTTCTGGATTCTGGGGTGGTCAGCCCATTCAGTGGTGTTGAGGTTCTGGACTCTGGGGTGGTCAGTCCATTCAGTGATGTTGAGGTTCTGCACTCTGAGGTGGTCAGCCCATTCAGTGGTGTTGAGGTTCTGGACTCTGGGGTGGTCAGCCCATTCAGTGGTGTTGAGGTTCTGGACTGTTTATCTGATAAAGTCCAGGAAGGTCTAGGAAGATCCTCCAGGTGGTTGTTAGGAGTCTTAGTGTCTCTGTAGGGTTTGATCAGTTTTTGGAAATATGATTGAACGAGGGCATCCCTGACTCTCTCTCTCTCTCTCTCTCTCTCTCTCTCTCTCTATATATATATATATATATATATATATATATATATATATCTTCCACTCTCTCCCTTCTTTTCTATCAGTCTCTATCTCTCTCTCTCTCTCTCTCTCTCTCTCTCTCTATATATATATATATATATATATATATATATATATATATATATATATATATCTTCCACTCTCTCCCTTCTTTTCTATCAGTCTCTATCTCTCTCTCTCTCTCTCTCTCTCTCTCTCTCTCTATATATATATATATATATATATATATATATATATATATATATATATATATATATATATATATATATATATATATATATATCTTCCACTCTCTCCCTTCTTTTCTATCAGTCTCTATCTCTCTCTCCCTCAGGAAGCCTCAGGATACACGCTAGTCTGAATACATACGGCTCACCTGAGTTTCAGCTCACTAACCAAGAGATATTAAAGAAAAAAAAATAATAATTAATAAATTAAAAAAAAATAATAAATAAATATCTGCACTGTGTGGGAGTTTTTAATACCTACAACATTGCAAAACAAACAAACAAATTAATTAATAAAGTGTGAATTTCAGCTCAGTTAAAATATGATACATTAATATGTTTATAAATAAATAAATGAACAGACAAATAAATAAATATCAGCCCAGTGTGGGAGTTTCCAATATCTACAAAATTGCTAAATAAATAAATGAAGTGTGAATTCCAGCTCAGTTGAAATGGGATAAATTGATATGTTATTGAATAAATACATAAATAAATAACTGAGGATAATATAAAAAGGCTGGCCTGAGAGGATGTTTGATGAGCTTAAGTAAAAATGGAATAAATAAATAAAAAAGTATAATAAGATATAAATGGCTGCATTAAGTGGGAGTTTGTTGTAATAAATAAATAAATAAATAAAAATAAAATAAATAAGTAAATAAAGATAAAAATGTCTTTCTTCAGTGGGAGTGTGAACTCTCTAAAAATGCTCAATAATAAATAGATACAAGAAATAATTAAATAAATAAATAAATATGATATAAAAGGAATAGCCTCTGTAGGAGTTCAATAAATAACAAATATATAAAGAAAGAG
>CM038728.1:35706298-35742847 GCA_021613375.1 Megaleporinus macrocephalus | reverse complement strand
CCATACAAACCTCTCCCATCATTCCAACCATACAAACCTCTCCCATCACTCCAACCATACAAACCTCTCCCATCATTCCAACCATACAAACCTCTCCCACCTCCCTAGTGCTTGCAGATGTCTGTGCTCTGCTGAGTATGTTATTGTCTGTGGTTTAGAAGTTCAGATCTGTGTAGAAGCTGCTTTACATTTAAAACAGAAATACCGTGTGTAACTGATTCCAGTTATTTTAACGAGTGTTTGTGTGAAACAACATCCCTGAACTACATCCAGTGGTCAGCAGACAGGCCCTCGTTAGCCTGCACTGATTGGGTCAGGAGATGGACTTCCTCAGCAGAGCTCTCTGATAAATGTGTGAGCGGTGGGCTCTGTGCCAGAGAGTGGAGATGCTGACCGGCCCCGTGTCCCTCCTGCCGGACTGAAAGTGCTTAAGTAGGTTTTTTTAGGAGCTGGAGTTTCAGCCGGAGTGTCAGCTCAGCGATTTGAGCCCCCAGCTCCAGCTCCCAGCTCCCAGCTCCCTGCTCCCAGCTCCCTGCTCCCAGCTCCCAGCTCCCAGCTCCCAGCTCCAGCTCCAGCTCCAGCTCCAGCTCCCAGCTCCCAGCTCCCAGCTCCCAGCTCCCTGCTCCCAGCTCCCAGCTCCCAGCTCCCTGCTCCCAGCTCCCTGCTCCCAGCTCCCAGCTCCCAGCTCCCAGCTCCCAGCTCCAGCTCCAGCTCCAGCTCCCAGCTCCAGCTCCCAGCTCCCAGCTCCCAGCTCCCAGCTCCCAGCTCCCAGCTCCCAGCTCCCAGCTCCCAGCTCCCAGCTCCCAGCTCCCAGCTCCCAGCTCCAGCTCCCAGCTCCCAGCTCCCAGCTCCCAGCACTCAGCTCCCAGCTCCCAGCTCCCAGCTCCCAGCTCCCAGCTCCAGCTCCCAGCTCCCAGCTCCCAGCTCCCAGCTCCCAGCTCCAGCTCCCAGCTCCCAGCTCCCAGCAGAGCCCAGCGGGCCAGAGGACGAGACCACCAGCCCACGACACGAATGGCACACCAGAACAAAGACCACTCTCCCTCCGTCCACTATACCTCCATCCACTCTCCCTCCGTCCACTGTACCTCCATCCACTCTACCTCCGTTCACTCTACCTCCATCCACTCTACCTCTGTTCACTCTACCTCTATCCACTCTCCCTCCGTCCACTGTACCTCCATCCACTCTACCTCCATCCACTCTACCTCCATCCACTCTTCCTCCATCCACTCTACCTCCATCCACTCTACCTCTGTTCACTCTACCTCTATCCACTCTACCTCCATCCACTGTACCTCCATCCACTCGGTACTGCAGCTCACTGTGGAGCTTAAAGATCTCAGCTTTGGTCAGAGACCTTCACCCTTTCACTCCAGAGAGACACTCACTGTCTGGAACCTCCCCACTACCCCCCACTCTCACCACCCCACCACTACCCCATCACCACCCCACTACCCCATCACCACCCCACTACCCCATCACCACCCCACTCTCACCACCCCACTACCCCATCACCACACCACTACCCCATCACCACCCCACTCTCACAACCCCATCACCACCCCACTCTCACCACCCCACTACCCCATCACCACCCCACTCTCACAACCCCATCACCACCCCACTCTCACCTCCCCACTACCCCATCACCCCACCACTACCCCATCACCACCCCACTCTCACAACCCCATCACCACCCCACTCTCACCACCCCACTACCCCATCACCCCACCACTACCCCATCACCCCACCACTACCCCATCACCCCACCACTACCCCATCACCACCCCACTCTCACCACCCCACTACCCCATCACCCCACCACTACCCCATCACCACCCCACTCACCACCCCACTACCCCATCACCCCACCACTACCCCATCACCACCCCACTCTCACCACCCCACTACCCCATCATCCCACCACTACCCCATCACCACCCCACTCTCACCACCCCACTACCCCATCACCCCACCACTACCCCATCACCACCCCACTCACCACCCCACTACCCCATCATCCCACCACTACCCCATCACCACCCCACTCACCACCCCACTACCCCATCACCCCACCACTACCCCCCACAGTAAGAATTAAGCAGTGTATGAAGATCAATAGCAACTAATTTGAAGTATAAACTAAATTATAAATATAAAGTATTTGTACAGGACGACTCTAAGAGGTAACTGTATACAGTATAAAGCAGCATATAAACTGGTTGCCAGATTTGACATATTTGATCAGTATGAAAAAGCAGTAACTCACTGGACGCAGTGCATTACTGTGAGTTAACCACAGGGGAGCGACGTGACGCGGAGGAAGAGCACCTTTCCTGTCAATCACCGTAATGCACAGCGTCCAGGGCTTATTGCTTTTATAGAGCAGTGAGCAGCATGAAATATTCAGCAATTATTTCTTTATTTAGTTTTAAATTTATTATTAATATTAATGAAAACAAGCAGATTAGGTCCTCGTATGTATCATTCCTTTAGTATCACTGCTGACCGACCACGACCACAGACAGAGACGCTCAGTTAGAGTATATAACAGTAACTTTGAGTTATTTTCTTATCATATAATAATAAACATATAAGAATAATAATAACAGCAAGTTTCATGTAAGACCACCAAATGAGCCCATCTGTGTCGTGTCTGACCCCCAAAGTCCAGTTGGTTTGACAAGTGTGGTCACCTGTGGTTGGTTTCTCTGGTCCGGATCAGTTCATGAGTTCGTTTACTGGGAGTGTTTCCTCCTCAGTTAAGTTTAGTTTCAAAGGCAAAAACCAAAACACACCAACAAACCACGTGAGCGCGTCGTCTCCTCTGATTGGTCAGAGCTGTCTGGCGTGCGAGTAAGAAAGTAAACACAGGAAGAAGATCCGGTTTTCTAAACTACTGCACATTTCTTGTAGAGCGTATCACGGAGCAGCGGCAGAGACAGCATCTGTTCATAGCTGTAATAATAATCTGATAATATACCAAACTACAGTCCACCTGCAGACCACCCAGCTCACTCCAAACATCAAGTAGACCACGTCCCTCACTGCTAGTCCAAGAGAGACCTCGCTTCATTGTCCTCGCCCTGTTAGCTGCTCCAGTTCTCCAGTTCTCTGTTCACGCCATCTGCCGCATCCCATAATGCAAAGCACACCTGGCTGCAGGAGATGTTTAGATCAAACTTGTGGAGGACACCTAATACTTGGGTCGAGGTTGGATCACGTTCTCACCACAAACGGAACGCTCCGGAGTTCGTTTGGAACTGGACTGAGACCACCTCCTCCCGAGGGTCTCGGTGGGTTGTTTTGGTCCGAACCCGAGTGTGATTACTGTTTTCACACCTGCCAAAACGAACCACACCAAACAAACCAGAGTCCATTTTAACTGGACTCACTAGTGCTGGTGTGGAAACACCCTAATATTGATTTTGGTCACCACATTTCACCACACTTTCAATTTAAACAGTGAAAATCTTACATAGTGCAGCTTTAATGATGTTATTAAACTACTGAGCACAATAGAAATCAGATTAAATCAAATTAAAATAATTCTGGTTATTCAGTTTGAACTGTTTTATTATCTCACAGGTAGCCGTCGTGCTGCTTGCTGTGGTTTAATCAGCCAGTCGTGTGTTTATTTTATTTTATGATGTTTTTAATTTTAGAATTAATATTTAAATACAGACTTTTCTTCTAATGGTATGTGTGTCGTGTATAATCATTCAGTCTCTTTAATAAACTCCAGCTTCTCTCTGCGTCTCCAGAGAACCTGAAGGACGAGCTGGAGCGGATCTACAGACGAGCGGGCAGCCGGAAGCTTTGGTCAGACTCTGATCTATCTCTCTCACCTTAACCCTCTCTGACCTGAACACTGTGAAGCATTACTGACCGTTTGCTCCTCCTCAGTTCTGATCCTGTGGCTCTCATACACTTCACATGTTTATGTTATAAACAGAAACACTTCATAATAAAAGTCCTCTAGACATACAAGCTTTATTATAATTATCTAATTAGTCTGTTAATGATGGTCAGTAATTAATTGATGATTATGTATATACTTGTAATTAGAGCTTCTACCTTTTGGATTATTGACTACATGCTTAGTAACTTAAAGTAATAACTCAGTTATTACTCTACTACATTACTGGCCTTGTACTCCGAAAAGTAACTCTAATACTATGAAATTAGAAGCTTGTACTGAGCAGGAAAACAAATCCCGGCAGTATTTGGGATCCACAGGATTGGGATTAGGAATATTAATATGGTGTTCATGTGTGAAAAGCTGTTTTAGATTTTAGTCACAATTCTTTACCAAATTTTAAATTTTGCTGATAGGAGTTGTGTTTTAGCGTGTTAGATTTCAAAATTCATTGATTTTCTAAATTAATTTGAATGAAAACTATGTAGTCGCATCAGTGTTGTTTGTATTATCACAAAAACAATACATATTGAAATGTTTGGATTTAAATTGTTATATTTCGCTACACAGTTTAATACAATTCATTTAAAAGTATATTAGAAGTATAACGTTTTTAGTATTTAGTATTTGTTTTACTTCTGAAAATTCTGTCAAAATTCAGTTTGTAAAGTTGTACGCAATTACATTAATTTAAACAGTTCTGCTTGTATTTTCACAAGTAAGCAAAATAATAGAATTATAATTAGACACTATTTGCCACTTGTGTTTACACACAATGGAATTTAACCTATCCAGAACACCCACATATACACACACTAGTGAACACACAGACACTAGGGGGTAGTAAAAACCCACATACACACACAAGTGAACACACAGACACTAGAGGGCAGTGAAACACCCACATATATACACACTAGTGAACACACACACACACTCGGGGGCAGTGAAACACCCACATATACACATACTAGTGAACACGCACACACTAGAGGGCAGTGAAACACCCACATGTACACACACTAGTGAACATACACACTAGGGGTCAGTGAGCACACTTGCCCGGAGTGGTGAGCAGCCCTATCCATGGCGCTTGGGGAGCAGTTGGGGGCTCGGTGCTTTGCTCAAGGGCACTTCAGTCGCGTACTGTTGGTCCAGGGGATCAAACCACCGACCTTCAGCCCCAACGACCCAAAATAAATACTTTCATTTTTAATTTTAAATTAATGCACAAAAAATTTAAACCGTCCACTCGTTAATTCACACGCGAGAAATTTAGGTTTATATGTCAAGATGTTTTTTTGTGCTTTAGTTTCTATGGTTTCTGTAGTTTCTATAGTTTCTGTAGTATCTATAGTTTCTGTAGTTTCTATGGTTTCTGTAGTTTCTATAGTTTCTGTAGTTTCTATGGTTTCTGTAGTTTCTATGGTTTCTGTAGTTTCTATGGTTTCTGTAGTTTCTATAGTTTCTGTAGTTTCTATGGTTTCTGTAGTTTCTATAGTTTCTGTAGTTTCTATGGTTTCTGTAGTTTCTATAGTTTCTGTAGTTTCTATAGTTTCTGTAGTTTCTATAGTTTCTGTAGTTTCTATGGTTTCTGTGGTTTCTATAGTTTCTGTAGTTTCTATGGTTTCTGTAGTTTCTATAGTTTCTGTAGTATCTATAGTTTCTGTAGTTTCTATGGTTTCTGTAGTTTCTATAGTTTCTGTAGTTTCTATGGTTTCTGTAGTTTCTATGGTTTCTGTAGTTTCTATGGTTTCTGTAGTTTCTATAGTTTCTGTAGTTTCTATGGTTTCTGTAGTTTCTATAGTTTCTGTAGTTTCTATGGTTTCTGTAGTTTCTATAGTTTCTGTAGTTTCTATAGTTTCTGTAGTTTCTATAGTTTCTGTAGTTTCTATAGTTTCTGTAGTTTCTATGGTTTCTGTAGTTTCTATAGTTTCTGTAGTTTCTATAGTTTCTGTAGTTTCTATGGTTTCTGTAGTTTCTATAGTTTCTGTAGTTTCTATAGTTTCTGTAGTTTCTATGGTTTCTGTAGTTTCTATAGTTTCTGTAGTTTCTATAGTTTCTGTAGTTTCTATGGTTTCTGTAGTTTCTATAGTTTCTGTAGTTTCTATAGTTTCTGTAGTTTCTATAGTTGTGTGTATGAGATTATGTTGATTTATTAAAATTAAAATAAGTTAATAAGAGCATGTGAATGTGACATTCTCTGCAGAGTTTAGTTACAGTTTCTGTTTATGAAGGTATTTAATATTGTTATATAAAATGTGCTCACACAGGACATTATTTTGTTTTATATTTTTCTCCGTAGGTTAAATACAGTAAATCAACAGTAATTGCACATTAAACATATTTACATTTAGGAAATTAACAACAACGTAGGTTAACGTAAGCGTTACAGTGAAATTGCTTTATTAAAATGAATTTTGAAAGTCTTACAGGCTGAAATCTAATTAATGAAGGTGTAATGAACAGATAATGTGCAGTATTTAATTTTGCTTTTACTCTTTGTGGACGAGATGTTCTGTTTTCTCTTGTTTCTTCACTTCTGTCTGTCTGTCTATTTAAAATCACTGATTTCTGCTATAAACGATCTTATTCTCGAACACGCGCACCTGGCGCAGGCTGGCGGTCCGTTACGCGGCGGCCGCCACTCAGAAGTTTGCGGGTTCTATAGCTCCTCATATAACCACTCTGTTGGTCCATGGCAAACAGGTAACCGTCTGTTGGTCTTCACTGCCTTTGCATGTGTGGTGTCCATACGTCTGTAGTGAAACATGGCCACCTGATCATTAACCGGAGAGCTCGCTTCACTCATCCTCGGCGTGAGGCAGGCGCTCTGGCCGTGGTGTTGTGGTTGATGGTGTATTAAAGGAATAGTTCAGTTATAAAGCTCACGCACTTCCCTCCTGCTCTGAGATGAAGCCGATCAGCCAGAACACTGAAGTTTGCTTCTTTGGTTAGTTCGGTTCTGGAGCTGAGAGCGTGTCACTGCTGCCGGAACCAGATCTCCAAAAACAGTAACTTTACAGGAGAAGGACGAAACTATATGAAATGAAATTTTTTCATGAAATTTATACACAGTGTGAGGAAACACAGATCCGTTCAAATCATGGCAAAAAATGGAAATTTTCAAAAATAGAGATTGTGTTCCAACACCAGTGAGATCGGATCTCTAGTAATAATAACAGGAGAGGACTTAACTTCTAATGAAAGTTAATGGAAAAATAATTTGTTCCAAGTCATTTTGGACCTTTTCTGATAATCATTCTTCAAATTGTCACATATTTGAAAATGAATTGAAATTTAATCAATTTAATCAATAAATAAATTACAAAATAATAAGAATAATACTAATAACAAAAATAACCCATATAGCATCAGTTGAACAGTGTGCCAAATCAAGAACATGATAATTCTATTTGCTTTACTGTCTTATGATTGTTGTTTACATAATTTGAAATAAGATAAAATCTAAATTCATTGTCTAAAATACAAAATTCATGAATGAAAAACAGAAAAGTTCCAAAATCACTTGGAATAAATCATTTCTTCAGGGTTCATTTAACAGTGTTTCATAATCAAAATATCATAGAAGAGACTGTATAGACTTTTAGACAGTTGGATTAGAGATACATTGAATTCATTACTGTGATTACAGTAAAACCGCCTCCTCAGTGCTGTTCGGATGGGATTAGTATTCCAGGAGAAAGTTCCGGAGTAAATCCAGTATGTAATGTTTATAACTGATTAGCACAGAATTAGAAATCTCAGAGTAGCGTACTCGATTTACACTCTTCAGTCCTGGAAAGAGGACGTTTAACAAAATGAACAAACGATGAATTGAGCATTTATGTTTCCAATAATTCCCAATTATAAAATTTTCCATTTTTTCAACCAACAACGTTATGTTGAGCAACAAAATCTGCACGTCGTGTCTCCACAGCGTTTGAAGGCAAATGTATCATAACTAAATTACATTCATCAAACTATTTATTAGTTATTATTTTATTATTTATATAATAGTAGAAAATAAAGCAAAACGTTTTAGTTAGTCGTTTTTCCTTTTATGCTAACCATCTGTTTGCATCTCTGAAAGAGGATCTAGTCCGCTCTCCGGGGTTTCTTAATTCCTTTAGGGTATTTAGAAACTCTCTCCTATAGAAACCACTCTGCTCAGCTGAACTACAACCTGTTAAAATTCCAGCACTGTTCTCTGTTACAAGGTGATGTCATCTTGTAAACCAGCCCTTATTGCCCGCCTACAGACAAACTCAGCCTCAAACAATGCACCACATTGTTGAGAACCACACCTGGATCTGATTACTGTCTGACTCCTGCAATTTCCACACTGTCTGATTACTCAAGCGTACGTAAAGCATGATGAACTAATTACAAATATAAACATTTGAATTAAAAAAAACTACATTTTATTCAAATTATATGCAAATATGAGCCCGCGCTCAGTGACTCGTTCAGTAAACTGTGGTTTGTGTGTTTGAGTGAGAGTTTAGCTACGTTAGCGTCGCAGCTCCAGACTAAAGAAGCAAACTTCAGACTCCAAACCCGGCAGAGCTGCAATCTGACCTGTTCCTCTTTCCGGAAGTTCGGGAATTATTCCATCCCATCAGTCCGCTGATCAGTAGCGTAGCTGCGCGGCGTAGCTCAGCTCTGTGCAGTAGTAGCTGACTGTGCTGTTCCTGTGTCAGTTTCCTTCCTTTCTTGACTCCGCCCTGTTTGTTTTGGTGACGTGTGTTGACATTCACCCCCGTGTGCTGCCTTATAACGCACCCATCCCATCTCGCCCCCCCACCCCCACCACCAGCCCCCCTCAGATCCTAATAGAACGCATTAACTGCGCACTCAGAAATTAGTGAACATTAAAATCACTCGCCGAGCCGCTATCGCGCCGCAGAGAGCTGCGGACTCGCCGAGCCGCTATCGCGCCGCAGAGAGCTGCGGACTCGCCGAGCCGCTATCGCGCCGCAGAGAGCTGCGAACTCGCCGAGCCGCTATCGCGCCGCAGAGAGCTGCGGACTCGCCGAGCCGCTATCGCGCCGCAGAGAGCTGCGGACTCGCCGAGCCGCTATCGCGCCGCAGAGAGCTGCGGACTCGCCGAGCCGCTATCGCGCCGCAGAGAGCTGCGGACTCGCCGAGCCGCTATCGCGCCGCAGAGAGCTGCGGACTCGCCGAGCCGCTATCGCGCCGCAGAGAGCTGCGGACTCGCCGAGCCGCGCTGCAGGATTTCAATTCCCACTGCACGTTTGTCATTCCGAGGCGCCGAGCCGTTCCTGATAAACTCTCCGAGGAGCGAACCTGGGAATACTAATGGCGGTAATTCCGTCCTGCGTGCGGAGTAAACCTTCATTTAGACGTGTGTTCAGACGCGCCGGGGTCGCGCGGCAGGTGCAGCCGCTTCGGTTGGGCAGCTGCTGGAGAAACTTTGTGGTGGCTGAAAGTAAAACACAGTCTTTTGGGAATTGAGTTGCTAATTCCTGCAGCAGGTCGGTTGGTTGATGGGAATTTAAGGCGGAGGCTGTGGAGTTGGCCCAGTTACAGGAATACTTCTCAGCACTGTGTCTGCTGGATCTGAAGCTTCAGAGGAACGCCGGAACGCTTCACTGAGCTTACGGAAGGACAGAAAACCCACAGATTCCAGAATAATTCCACGTCTAGTTAATTTTCTAAATAAAACTAAACGCACTTCAGTACACTTTCAGTTTTACTGCAGATTTGTTCAATAAGTGGACCAAATATATATAAACAAACTATATATATAATATATATACAAACTCTATATACAGAGTATCTCCAAAATAGTAACTTTACAGGAGAGGCCAAAAACTGTGTTAACTTTCAATGTAAGTCAATGGAACCGGAATATTTCCTGTGCTATTTTGGAGCGATTCTATTGGTCCATTCGTCATGGAATTTTCACACAATGTCAATGGCAGAGGTTCTGTTTGATTCTTGACATGATGTGCTTTTTTGAAGCTGTATATTGTTGTTTATATATATATTTTTTTTATTTTTTTGTTTTTATACTTCTTTATATAATAGTTATGTGTGATACTGTGAAAGATTTTATGAACTATATGAGCTATGTTGTCTGGTTGCACCATTTGCTGCCTGACTTTTAATTAATCTTTTGATTAAATTTGATTAAAAAAAGGCATCTAAATAAGCACCCATATTACTTAATCCTTCAACTCGAGTTTATACTTTTATATGTATATTTTCATCAAATAAATAAACATTATTATAATGATTACACATTTTATTTCCAGCAAGTTAGTAAAGTTGGCTTAAGAAAATATATATATTAATTTATTATATAAATAAACTATCGTTGGCCACTTTGATCAACATGTGTCGTAGACAGTTACACCAGCTGACATTGTCAGACTGTTGGGAAGAAAAAAGAACAAATTAAATTGAATTTAAAAATTAAATATCAGTTCTTCAGTGAGTCTTACTGTAAATAGTTCTGTTGCTGCTGTTTTACATTCCTAACAACCACCTGGAACCTGAGCAGACTACATATTCCCAGTCTGTGACGTATCTAGAACATCCAGAAGGACTACAGTGATGTTTATTCTCCCTAATATTTGTTCTCATTGTAAATCTGACTAGGATGCTGATTCTGTTGGTCCTTTAGTGGGTTTTCTGTTCGGCTGGTAGCTTCAGGGAGGAGCTTCAGAATCGCTGTCCGTGTTGATCGACTGTAAGCTTCTGATATCAGGCTGAAGAGCGGCGTATCCCTCCGCTAGGAGTTTCTAGGGCTACTTTAGAAATGGACACCACGTACACGCCACATATGAAGACCCTGTAAACCTGGACAAGTTCATGCAGTGTGTGTGTCCGGGTGTGAGTGTTAACCCGTGTGGGATTATGTGTTTCTGTTCACCAGGTCCGTTGTGCGTCTTGCTGCCGGTCTGTTAACTAAGCTAGTGGACAGCCTCGCTCCCAGTATTACTAGCATATTAGTGCATGGCAAACAGGTAAGTGGGACCAAAAGGTCAGAAGGCCGACCATCAGACTTAGAACTCAAGCTCTAGAGTTTAGACACTCACATGGGAAATCGATTTTAATGACACTAAAGAAGTTTTAATGTTCACTGATCGTGTGTGTGTGTCGTTCCTCATTATAAACTCACAGCATGCTCCACCGCTGACTCGCTCATGAGGCTTTAAATCCCTACAGAGGACTAAGCAGCTAATGTAGCTCATCACCTGCATAGCTTTTGCCTTGTTAGCTTATGTGCTCGCTGGCCACATTATCGGAAACGTCCTTCAGGCTGGTGTTTAGTAAGACACTGTTGATGCACAGAAACAAAAACAAAATATATTTATTAATGACTTAAATTCATTGTATTTTATACATTTCCAGAGTATACTCCTTGTAATAACTATACTAATATGAATGTATTGGTAGTATACTTATATGTATACCACCACTGTAAACATCATCACCACCACTGTAAACATCATCACCACCACTGTAAACATCATCACCACCACCACTGTAAACATCATCACCACCACTATAAACATCACCACCACCACTGTAAACATCATCACCACCACTGTAAACATCATCACCACCACTGTAAACACCATCACCACCACCACTGTAAACACCATCACCACCACTGTAAACATCATCACCACCACTGTAAACACCATCACCACCACTGTAAATATCATCACCACCACTGTAAACATCATCACCAACACTGTAAACACCATCACCACCACTGTAAACATCATCACCACCACTGTAAACACCATCACCACCACTGTAAACACCATCACCACCACTGTAAACATCATCACCACCACTGTAAACACCATCACCACCACTGTAAACACCATCACCACCACTGTAAACACCATCACCACCACTGTAAACATCATCACCACCACCACTGTAAACACCATCACCACCACCACTGTAAACACCATCATCACCACCACTGTAAACATCATCACCACCACTGTAAACATCATCACCACCACTGTAAACACCATCACCACCACTGTAAATATCATCACCACCACTGTAAACATCATCACCACCACTGTAAACATCATCACCAAAACTGTAAACACCATCATCACCACCACTTTAAAGAAACGACAGTGAACAGTTCTGTGATTGGCCGCTGGTCTCTTTCTATTGATTGGCTGATAAACTGTGCAGATGCTCCATAACTGTATTAGTAGAATCGGCGTTTCTGATAAACTGGCCAGTGAATGTAGGTACAAGGTAGGTGTTTCTAATAAACTGGCCACTCTGTGTACACTGTTGTTGTAATGTGTGTTTATAGAGTGTGTTGGTGTTTTCTGTGTTTTCTTTACTCTGAATGTGTTTTATACTATTTCTCAGGTTTAATGTGTTCTATAGCATCCAAATGCAGCCCCCCCCCCCCAACATCCCCTCCCACCCCCGTGATTCATTAGCCCGCATCTCCAGGAGGAATAAATCTGCATATAGATTGTTTTTGTGGAGACCTAGTTTAATGTATTACTTGCAGAATGAGATTTTCTGTGAAAGCGGGTCACTTCACGTGTACAGCAGAGACTCGGGGCTCGCGGGCTGCCGCGCTCGTGGACTTGTTTAAGCCTCCGTAGCCGCGAGGATAGAAAAGCGAGATCAGGACCTCGCGTTTGCAGATCTGCCTCCGGGCGCGGGTCGTGAAAGAGCCGCCCGTCGGCAGGGCTGGGGCGGCGGTTAATTAGAGTTTTTGGCTAAATGAATGGAGCGGGTCGTGTAGTTCGCTGCTGCAGTTCAAGGCTGTATGATCTGAACGTGAGCCTCTGGTTTCCCGCCGCCCCTCGGAACCCGCAGCGCTTCACTGCCGGAGCACAGCTGCACTGATTAGATTGTGCTGACACACACGGGGTTTCAGGTGCAGCTTTGCTTTCAGCTGTGTTTCTCACAAGCACTGTGTAGATAATGGGCGTGTTCAGATAGTGGAGGATGTAAAGCCTGCAGTTTAAACTGTTCCACTGGACTATTACTCACTTCCTGAGCACTGTATCTATAATGCATTATAAATGTGTTAATAATGTGTTATATGACATACATAATACCTTGTATAAGCTTGTATAATAGCCTATAAGAAGTTATATTGACATGCCAGACACTTATACTCATATAAATATACATATAACTTTTCATAACGTCAGGTCGTAATGCGTTATAACCTCTATCTATAAAAACACTGTTACCATAAGTGGTGTAATTTACTATAACTCACTACGACAAGGGTCTAGTATAATTTCCGGATCACAACGGAACCACAACAGCGTAAGAAAACCAGAGCTGCTGTTTGATTTACGTTCTATTTTATTTTATTTATCTCTATAAGGCATAACTGTTATAAGTAGTATGGATATTATAGTTTTTTATTTTTAGTTAACTGTAAACTGGAATTCTAGACTATCTGGTTACGGGGCTGGACTGTTAGCAGTTAGCAACCAAAGCTAACTGGTCAGCAGCACAGTGAGCTGCTATATGTTGGTCAGTAGTAACTACAGCTGCCTTGTTTAGGAATATAATATAATAGATTTCTTCACTTCTTATAAGCCCAGTATTAACAGTTAAATATAATTACCTCACTTTACTGACCTGAGCCTGTAATAACCTGCTATAAACACTGTATAACAGCAGTGTCTATAATTATAACCTCAACCTGACTTTATAAACTATCATGCATGTAATTATAACTACTTAAGAGTAGTTAGAAAAGCTTATACCTTATATATAGCATATAACATGGTATGGATTAATTTATAATGTATTATGAATACAGAGTTTATATGGACTGTCAATTTATCTCATCTCAAAATAATACAATATTATAATAGTTATTAATATTAACTCTACAGTATATACACTACATTACACCATTACAGTCATCAACTCTATTACAGTGATCAACTCTCACCATCACAGTGATCAACTCTGACCATTACAGTGATTAACTCTATCCATTACAGTGATCAACTCTGACCATTACAGTGATCAACTCTGACCATTACAGTGATCAACTCTGACTATTACAGTGATCAACTCTGACCATTACAGTGATCAACTCTGACCATTACAGTCATCAACTCTGACTATTACAGTGATCAACTCTGACCATTACAGTAATCAACTCTAACCATTAGAGTGATCAACTCTGACCATTACAGTGTTAAACTCTGTCCATTACAGTGATCAACTCTGACCATTACAGTGATCAACTCTGACTATTACAGTGATCAACTCTGACCATTACAGTGTTCAACTCTGACCATTACAGTGATCAACTCTGACCATTACAGTGATCAACTCTGACCATTACAGTGATCAACTCTGACTATTACAGTGATCAACTCTGACCATTACAGTGATCAACTCTGACCATTACAGCGATCAACTCTGACCATTACAGTGATCAACTCTGACTATTACAGTGATCAACTCTGACCATTACAGTGATCAACTCTGACTATTATAGTGATCAACTCTGACCATTACAGTGTTCAACTCTGACCATTACAGTGATCAAATCTGGCCATTACAGTGATCAACTCTGACCATTACAGTCATCAACTCTGACTATTACAGTGATCAACTCTGACCATTACAGTGTTCAACTCTGACCATTACAGTGATCAACTCTGACCATTACAGTGATCAACTCTCACCATCACAGTGATCAACTCTGACTATTACAGTGATCAACTCTGACCATTACAGTGTTCAACTCTGACCATTACAGTGATCAACTCTGACCATTACAGTGATAAACTCTGACCATTACAGTGATCAACTCTCACCATCACAGTGATCAACTCTGACTATTACAGTGATCAACTCTGACCATTACAGTGTTCAACTCTGACCATTACAGTGATCAACTCTGACCATTACAGTGATCAACTCTGACCATTACAGTGATCAACTCTGACCATTACAGTGTTCAACTCTGACCATTACAGTGATCAACTCTGACCATTACAGTGATCAACTCTGACCATTACAGTGATCAACTCTGACTATTACAGTGATCAACTCTGACCATTACAGTGTTCAACTCTGACCATTACAGTGATCAACTCTGACTATTATAGTGATCAACTCTGACCATTACAGTGTTCAACTCTGACCATTACAGTGATCAAATCTGGCCATTACAGTGATCAACTCTCACCATCACAGTGATCAACTCTGACCATTACAGTGATCAACTCTGACCATTACAGTGATCAACTCTGACTATTACAGTGATCAACTCTGACCATTACAGTGATCAACTCTGACCATTACAGTGATCAACTCTGACTATTACAGTCATCAACTCTGACCATTACAGTCATCAACTCTGACCATTACAGTGATCAACTCTGACTATTACAGTGATCAACTCTGACCATTACAGTGATCAACTCTGACCATTACAGCGATCAACTCTGACCATTACAGTGATCAACTCTGACCATTACAGTGATCAACTCTGATCATTACAGTGATCAACTCTGACTATTACAGTGATCAACTCTCACCATTACAGTGATCAACTCTGACTATTACAGTGATCAACTCTGACTATTACAGTGATCAACTCTGACCATTACAGTGATCAACTCTGACCATTACAGTCATCAACTCTGACCATTACAGTGATCAACTCTGACCATTACAGTGATCAACTCTGACCATTACAGTCATCAACTCTGACCATTACAGTCATCAACTCTGACTATCACAGTGATCAACTCTGACCATTACAGTGATCAACTCTGACCATTACAGTCATCAACTCTGACCATTACAGTGATCAACTCTGACCATTACAGTGATCAACTCTGACCATTACAGTCATCAACTCTGACCATTACAGTCATCAACTCTGACTATTACAGTGATCAACTCTGACAATTACAGTAATCAACTCTGACTATTACAGTGATCAACTCTGACTATTACAGTGATCAACTCTGACTATTACAGTGATCAACTCTGACCATTACAGTGATCAACTCTCACCATCACAGTGATCAACTCTGATCATTGCAGTGATCAACTCTGACCATTACAGTGATCAACTCTGATCATTACAGTAATCAACTCTGACCATTACAGTGATCAACTCTGATCATTGCAGTGATCAACTCTGATCATTACAGTGATCAACTCTGACCATTACAGCGATCAACTCTGACTATTATAGTGATCAACTCTGACCATTACAGTGTTCAACTCTGACCATTACAGTGATCAAATCTGACCATTACAGTGACCAACTCTCACCATCACAGTGATCAACTCTGACCATTACAGTGATCAACTCTGACTATTACAGTGATCAACTCTCACCATCACAGTGATCAACTCTGACCATTACAGCGATCAACTCTGACCATTACAGTGATCAACTCTGACCATTACAGTCATCAACTCTGACCATTACAGTGATCAACTCTGACTATTACAGTGATCAACTCTCACCATTACAGTGATCAACTCTGACTATTACAGTGATCAACTCTGACTATCACAGTGATCAACTCTGACCATTACAGTGATCAACTCTGACCATTACAGTCATCAACTCTGACCATTACAGTGATCAACTCTGACCATTACAGTCATCAACTCTGACCATTACAGTCATCAACTCTGACTATTACAGTGATCAACTCTGACAATTACAGTAATCAACTCTGACTATTACAGTGATCAACTCTGACTATTACAGTGATCAACTCTGACCATTACAGTGATCAACTCTCACCATCACAGTGATCAACTCTGATCATTGCAGTGATCAACTCTGACCATTACAGTGATCAACTCTGATCATTACAGTAATCAACTCTGACCATTACAGTGATCAACTCTCACCATTACAGTGATCAACTCTGACCATTACAGTGATCAACTCTCACCATCACAGTGATCAACTCTGATCATTGCAGTGATCAACTCTCACCATCACAGTGATCAACTCTGATCATTGCAGTGATCAACTCTGATCATTACAGTGATCAACTCTGACCATTACAGCGATCAACTCTGACTATTATAGTGATCAACTCTGACCATTACAGTGATCAACTCTGACCATTACATTGATCAAATCTGACCATTACAGTGATCAACTCTCACCATCACAGTGATCAACTCTGACCATTACAGTGATCAACTCTGACTATTACAGTGATCAAATCTGACCATTACAGTGATCAACTCTCACCATCACAGTGATCAACTCTGACCATTACAGTGATCAACTCTCACCATTACAGTGTTCAACTCTGACCATTACAGTGATCAAATCTGACCATTACAGTGATCAACTCTCACCATCACAGTGATCAACTCTGACCATTACAGTGATCAACTCTGACTATTACAGTGATCAACTCTCACCATCACAGTGATCAACTCTGACCATTACAGTGATCAACTCTGACTATTACAGTGATCAACTCTGACCATTACAGTGATCAACTCTGACCATTACAGTGATCAACTCTGACCATTACAGTCATCAACTCTGACTATTACAGTGATCAACTCTGACCATTACAGTGATCAACTCTGACCATTACAGTGATCAACTCTGATCATTACAGTGATCAACTCTGACCATTACAGTGATCAACTCTGACCATTACAGTGATCAACTCTGACCATTACAGTCATCAACTCTGACCATTACAGTAATCAACTCTGACTATTACAGTCATCAACTCTGACTATTACAGTGATCAACTCTGACCATTACAGTGATCAACTCTGACCATTACAGTCATCAACTCTGACTATTACAGTGATCAACTCTGACCATTACAGAGATCAACTCAGTTTTTCTGAGTTACTCTGAGATAGAACAGCTGAATATTTCTCAGATGATAAGAAGCTACTTCAGTGACTGTGTTTAGATGGAACAGAGCTCAGAGATCTCACCCAGGTTACGTACTTCAGGTTTGGTATATGGAGCAAAAGAACTGATCTCATAAAGCAGCGTTCTCTGAATATGCATATGAGAGTATTATTAGTAATTACTAATTATTAGTAATTAGTAATATTTAATGATTACAGCTACGACAAGTTCAGCAAACGTTCAGCTCTATTAATGCTCCTGCACTGCCAGTGCACTGCAGACTGCACAGACCCTCCATTATCTGAATCCCAGCCTCTACAGCTTCAGCCTGACTCTCCCACACAGTTTGCTTGTGATGCTTGTTGCCATAGCAAAGCAGTTTGGCTTGCGAGCCAGGTTAGCTGGGAGAGCGTTGAAGGGAGCGTTTGACTGTGTGAGTGGATTGTAATGAAGACTATGCGGCGGTAATGCGGGAAGCAGCGCCTCTTAAACGATTCTAACGTTCCGTGGATGAGAGCGAGTTTTAAGGTTTTTAAGACTCAGTTACTCCCTTACATCCTGCAGATCTTAGTCTCTCACCTGAGACTCACCTGTGTCTTCTGAGGAGTCAGGACAGACGTAGTTATTCAGATATGAATACGCAAACAGTTCGGTGTTCAGGCGCTCCTGGTCAAATGTTAATACACCACAGAGAACACACTCCTGCTGTTATGGGTTATTTGCTGAATATGCATATACAAATACAAACAAAACTCCGAGACCATCATTTATTCACTCCATTTCCAGTCCAAACTGGTATTAATCATACTGGAGATGTTTCTAACGATTATTAGGTTTACACCATTCTATAAGCCAAACATAGAAGACCAGACTCCTAACAACCACCTGGAAGACCTGGAAGACCCACCAACAATGTCTTCCCATCAGATAAACAGGGGAACTCCATCAAACGTTAAGATGTTGTTGAGTCATTCAGAAAAATTCTATCTGAAACTCTGTTCTAGATCCAGTCAGAACTGTTCACAGTGGTTCTAGATCCAGTCAGATCTGTTCACAGTGGTTCTAGATCCAGTCAGAACTGTTCACAGTGGAGGTGAATGGAACCAGACGTCCACCTCTAAAAGCTCCTCACAGAAAGTTCTTACAGTAGATGTTATAAATACACTGTCTGATTCTGAGACGCTGTTTATGATAGTTTTGGTCTGAAATGTGTTTTAATCTATTTATTTGAATCAGTTCCACTATTTTATAATCATGAAGGTAACATACAACTCAGCAGACGCTAGTGGTAGTTCTGATGACCCCTGGTTACCACCACCACTGTAAACACCATCACCACCACTGTAAACACCACCACCACTGTAAACATCACCACCACTGTAAACACCATCACCACCACTGTAAACACCATCACCACCAGAGTAAACACCACCACCACCACTGTAAACACCATCACCACCACTGTAAACACCACCACCACCACCACCACTGTAAACACCATCACCACCACTGTAAACACCACCACCACTGTAAACACCACCACCACTGTAAACATCACCACCACTGTAAACATCACCACCACTGTAAACATCACCACCACTGTAAACACCATCACCACCACTGTAAACACCATCACCACCACTTTAAACACCATCACCACCACTGTAAACACCACCACCACCACCACCACTGTAAACACCATCACCACCACTGTAAACACCATCACCACCACTGTAAACACCACCACCACTGTAAACATCACCACCACTGTAAACACCATCACCACCACTGTAAACACCATCACCACCACTTTAAACACCATCACCACCACTGTAAACACCACCACCACCACCACCACTGTAAACACCATCACCACCACTGTAAACACCATCACCACCACTGTAAACACCACCACCACTGTAAACATCACCACCACTGTAAACACCATCACCACCACTGTAAACACCATCACCACCACTTTAAACACCATCACCACCACTGTAAACACCACCACCACCACCACCACCACTGTAAACACCATCACCACCACTGTAAACACCATCACCACCACTGTAAACATCATCACCACCACTGTAAACACCATCACCACCACTGTAAACACCATCACCACCAGAGTAAACACCACCACCACCACTGTAAATACCATCATCACCACTGTAAACATCATCACCACCACTGTAAACACCATCACCACCACTGTAAACACCATCACCACCACTGTAAACATCATCACCACCACTGTAAACACCATCACCACCACTGTAAACACCATCACCACCACAGTAAACACCATCACCACCACTGTAAACACCATCACCACCACAGTAAACAACATCACCACCACTATAAACACCACCACCACTGTAAACACCATCACCACCACTATAAACACCACCACCACTGTAAACACCATCACCACCACTATAAACACCACCACCACTGTAAACACCATCACCACCACTATAAACACCACCACCACTATAATGAACCATTTCACTTCAAAACGACCTGAACAATATTGTTTATCTTAACCAGTGAAAGAAACTTTGAAAGATTGGTGGAGTTCCCCTGTGTGAGTGGTCTCGCTCTTAGTATAAATCCTGATAATTGAACAGCAGGAGCTGCTAAAGGCTGAACTCTGTAGGAACACAGATGACCAGGAGCCGCCGTGTAGCCGCTGTCTGTAGTGAAGTCACTCAGCACACTCTTCACAGACAGCCCGCGGTGACACACCTCTGGGGTTGAACCTCTGTCTCCAGGTGACTCTGGGCCTGTTTGGACACGAGGAGGCGGTGATCTCCAACCCACTGTCTCCGGGGGTCATTAAGGACATCATCTACAGCAAGTGCAGCCCGCATGGAGAGCGCGAGGCCGTCCTGCAGCAGGAGCTGGTCATCCACATCGGCTGGATCATCTCCAACAACCCCGAGCTGTTCAGCGGGATGTTGAAGATCCGCATCGGGTACGACTTCAGAACACCTGCTCCTGATGATGGGTTGGCTGAAGGTCACCTTCTTGTGTGGTCACTGTACTGGACACTGTTCTGAATGAAAGTGGACCAGTAGGTGGAGCAGCAGTTAGTCTGTGAGAGATGGTTTATTGATGATACAGTTTTTATTTAGCAGTTAGCACCATGCTAATTGGTGGGCATATGCTTCTATTACTTGTTAGCTCCGTTAGCCTTGTAGCTGTAACTAAAGAAGAAAACTATAGACAATAGCTGTTTGATTGGGGTCATACAGTTTAAACTACAGGCTGATTCAAAAGTCTTAGGACACCCTTTTATTTCAGAAAGGGAAAATGATGTATCTGAACATGGCTGCCATTTTGAAAGTCACCATATTGGATCAAGGGAAGGTTTTTTCCAATGGGAAGGTGGTCGTGTAGCAGATCAAAGAAGATCAGAACTGTATCAGAAATTGATTGGTGTAATCAGATTAGTAATTTCTCTTGTGGTTTAAACTTTATCAACACAGAAAGATACAATAACAACCACATTGAACACCATGTTCAGTGAGCTGACTCTGGAGCTGAACTCAGATCTGAGGGTGAACATGGTGTTCAATGTGGTTGTTGTTGTAACTTTCTGTGTTGATAACGTTTAAACCACAAGAGATATTACAAATCTGATTAATATCATTTAGATCTCAGGCCAGGTTATTACTTTATTATTACTTTAATCTCATGAAATTTGTAGCATATCAATCAATCAGTCTTAATTTTTACTCTGGAATACAGCTCACAGATATTAAAAAACTAAAGATTTTAATCTAAGAAAGTAGATTGATAGAAGTATTGCATGAAACAAATTGGCAATAAACTAGAAAACTAGATCAATAGTAAAAGATTTAAGAGAACTAGTGAGACAAATAAGAGGATTATAAAAAAGTAATAAACTATTATAGAATTGAAATAAAACAAAATAATTAATAAAATGTATACTATCACTAAAGAAAATTAATTAAACGAATGAAATTAGTAAAAAGTAATAATAATAATAATACATAAAGAAGTAATGAATAAAATAATTTGATTAAATTAATAAAAAAATAAATAAAGTTTTTAGTCCCTCATTCAGGAGTTCATAAGTAACTTTTATTATTATTATTATTATTATTATTATTATTATTATTATTATTATTATTATTATTGTATATGGATTACAGTTCATCTGATTCTCTGTATACTTTATTACTCTGTTCTTTAATGATCAGGACCCCCACAGGACCACCACAGAGCAGATACTATTGGGGAGGTGTGTTAGTGTGTGTTGTGCTGGTGTGAGTGGATCAGACACAGCAGTGCTGCTGGAGTGTTTAAACACCTCCTCAGTGTCACTGCTGGACTGAGAATCGTCCACCAACCAAAACTGTCTGGACAGCAGCGTCCTGTGTCCACTGATGAAGAACTAGAGGAACATAAACTGTGCAGCAGCAGATGAGCTGCTGTCTCTGACTTTACATCTACAAGGTGGACCAGCAAGTAGTACATGGTCTGATAGAGTGGACAGTGAGTGGACACAGTGTTTAAACACTCAGAGTGTAACTGGCGGTGATTAACCTGGTCTTGAACGTGTCTCTGTAGTGTATAAACATGAACTCGTGCTGCTTTATGTTCAGGTGGATCGTCCAGGCTATGAAGCACGAGCTGGAGATCCGCGCAGGGGACATGCGCCCCCAGGACATCTACCAGATGTCCCCCAGCGACGTCAAACAGCTGCTCCTGGACGTGCTCCAGCCCCAGCAGACCGGCAGGTAGCCGCAGCCCCAGCGTCTGTCCAGTTTCCTCAGATACCTGCAGCTCTGCACATAATTAAGATTGAAATGTCTTGTTGGGAGTAATTTGATTGGGTTTTTTTAAAGGTTATGGGGTTAATTATTAATTTCCCTCACCAAATATTGGCTCGACCTCTTTCTTTGATCATTTCACTCTGACTGTAATGTAATTTCCCCAAATCTTTTTATCACGTCTCGTTTATTTGAGCTGAGCGAGTCCGGCTCAGAGACAGCTCCCCGGTCCTCAGGTAGTGGTAGTGTCCGGTAGAGGTCAGCTGTCCTGGCAGGGACTGTGTGGGACTTTAAATTGGAATTGAATGTTAATTTGAGCTGGTTTGTTTTTCAGGTCGTGGCTGAACCGAAGGCAGATAGACGGCTCGCTGAACCGGACTCCTCTCGGGTTTTACGATCGCGTGTGGCAGATCTTGGAGAGAACTCGCAATGGCATCATGGTGGCCGGCCTTCACCTGCCCCAGGTAAGCCAACCATGTGGTCAGTGGTCAGTGATGCATTCAACCCTTATTATTATGGTCTGGGTCCCCTGGGTCCTTCCCTATGTGCCTCTGGATCACAGGGGCATGGTTGCAGTTTCTTGCCCACGCATTGTGTGTGGGTGTATATATGTATACGCATATGTATGTATGTATATCTACTTTGATTTTTTTTATTTTTTTTATTTAATTTAATTTTATTAATGTATTTTTGTTTATTTATATTTATTTTATTTATTTTTATTTATTTATTAATTTATTTTTGCTTTTCCTCCTTTTTTCCCCCTTAGGCGTAAATAGCTAAAATAAATAAATAAATAAATAAATAAATAAAAATACAAACATTAACAAAAATAGGCTGTTCTTGTAAAAACAAATATGTTTTTGCATTCGAATCATCATTCTGATTGTGAAAATGGCCAGACATGACAGGTTATTTTTAAAAAAACAACATTATTATTATTATTATTATTATTATTATTATTATTATTATTATTATTATTATTATTATTATTATTATTATTATTATTATTATTATTATTATTATTATTATTATTATTATTATTATTATTATTATTATTATTATTGATTCTGACTCCTGGCGACTACTCCTTCTCCAGAATATCCTAAACACTTATACGACTACACACTGACAGTCACAGGAGAGAGTTACCTGAGAGATCATCCACACCTGTTGTGAGGTGTTATGTTTTAGGTGAGGTTGAACACTGACCAGTGTGGTCATGGTGAGGTGAGCTGAATGATGGGAGTTATCGAGCGAGGCGTGATGGTGGGAGTCAGACGGATGGGACGTTCCAATTCCCAAGTTGTGCAGACATTTAACATTCCTCCATCCACAGCGAGGACGTTTGTACTGGGAATAGAAGGCTTTACCACCCACAGTGGACAGCGCAGTGGTCACCCACGGGTGCCTAATGACCATGACCGCCGGCGTCTGGCTAATACTGTCACTGCAGGAGGCCCCATTCGTGTATCCTGCAGGTCAGTGCAGCTTCTTAAGCTTCCATGAGAGCAGAAGACCCAGCAGAGTGTCTGTTAGCACCACCACACTGGACACAGCTCCTCACCAGGACTCTAGAGGACTGAGAACGTGTGGTGTGGGTCCGGTGAGTCAAAGTACTGGTGCAGAACCCCATAAAGCCCTGAACCTCAGTTGTCAACAAGTCTCTGTGGTTCCATACTGGTGTGGGTGGAGTTCTTACAACATGGGCTGGGTTGGGTTCACTGGTGCACGTCATTGACCTGTGCCAACAATGTTTCACTGCTTGGTGACCATCTGGAGCCCTTCATGAACTTCATGTAGGTGTATATACAGTGGTGGGATATTCCAGCAGGACTATTCTCTGTGCCATCAAGCCCAAATTATCTAGAACCGGTTGGAGGAGCATTCTGGAGAGATCTGAATGGTGTGGTCTGCACATTCACCAACATGAGCCCAGTTAAGAATTTATAGGGAGTGGTGGAGATGTCCACTCGCACCTACACCTACAACTACCCCAGGGCAGTGGGGGTCTACCTGGACGCCACGTTGGTGCCTAATTATATCATATGGGAGGAGTACGTACACACTTCAGGGTCTTGTGAGGAACTTAACATCAGATCAAGTGTCTTCAGGTGAAGAAGGGGAAACACCTGGAGAACCTACAAACATGGTTCATACTGGATGAAATTCTGAAACTCAGATTACAGCCCGTCCCCGGATTACACTAATCCAGCTCGAATAGGGCTTCAGCCCAACCTTGTTGTTCCTTTACCACTGATATATGTAAATGAGCTCTGCTCTGATTGGCTGCCCTGTATTGTGCTTCGTTCACAAAGCAGTCCAAGCTGAAACACGCCTTCCACCTCGAGTGGGTGGGGCTAAACTGGTGTTGTCTGAATACTAAGCAGAAATATGTAAATGAGTTGTTTTCCTGTGCCTGCCGTTGGTCGGTCGTGTCATTGATGAGTGGAGTCGAGGGGGCGGGTACTTGGTGCGGTAGCAGATGGGCGTCCGTCTTTAACCGTGAACCTACGAAGGTCATTGATGTGGTGGGCGTTTCTGATAAAATGGCCAATAAGTGTTTGTCTGTCCGTTTCATTGTCTTATTTTGTAAAGACATGTTTCACTGCGCTCCCACTGTGATCTACACCAGCGCTCCCACTGTGATCTACACCAGCGCTCCCACTGTGATCTACACCAGCGCTCCCACTGTGATCTACACCAGCTGCTAATTAAACTAATTATCTTGTGTATCTGTAGCAGCCCACGCTGTCGGATATGACCATGTACGAGATGAACTTCTCGCTGCTGGTGGAGGACACGCTGAAGAACATCGTCCTGCCTGAATACAGACAGATCATAGTGGAGGTGAGAACGTGTGTATATATAACAGTCATCGTCGGCCATAAAAACATAACAACTTCACAGGACAGACCAAAAACATTATCTTTCACTGTACGTTAATGAAACTACATTATATGGAAACAATGTAGAAAAATTCAAATGGACCAAAATTAAGATGCATCTTTTTCTTTGGATGGCGACAGTATAACAGTATACAGTAATGTATAACAGAGCTATTATATATCAGACTTCATGTTATCTGTTAAAGTGGACAAAAATATGGGGACAAATTCAAATTCAGTACATGCTTGTGATGTAACAGGGACATAAATATTCAGTACAATGTTAGAATATTACTATATTTATCAAAGGTTTATTAATGCTTTACAATGAGTAGTTGTTGTTAAATTAGGTAAACTCTTTACAGAATATTAATAAACATTAATAAACAGGGTAAAAGTGAGATCTTCTACAGGTCACTGTTTTCTTCTTATTATTAATATTATTATTATTTGTGCCACTGTCGAGTAGGACTGTCCTTATACATGATTTAAGATAAGTTTATTAATAGTTTTTAATTAAGATTCAAGATTCAAGAGTTTTATTGTCATGTGTACAGCAGAACAGACAGTTACACTGTACAATGAAATTCTTACTTTGCTGCTCCTCCATTCACCAATAGATAAGATAACAAAAAAATAAATAATAAAAATATGTACAAAATATATAAAGTATAATAATATAAGTAAATAAAGTAAATAAAATTAAAGTAAACTTTTTTCTTTTTTATAATTACAAATAAAAAATAAAATTAGGTCATAAACACTTTATAAATTAATAATAAACAGTTATAACACATTAATAAAAGGGCGAAAGTGTTCTGTATGATATATATGAATGTGTGGTGAAGCTTTTAAGTTTTTATAGGTTATACTGACTGATGGAAACACATAGTAAGTAATCTGTAAACATCAACATCTGAGTTGTAACAGTATAAATAAAAGCATGTTCGGTCTTATTCTAACTACAGATCACTTTTTAAACAGTCTATACATGCTTTATAAAAGGATTTATTTTAAAATAATACATTATTATTATTATTATTATTTTTATTATTATTATTGGTGCCACTATGGAGTAAGACTGTCCTTGTAAATGATTTGAAATGAGTTTATTAAGTTTATAAACACTTTACAAAGTATTAATAAACAGTTATAACACATCAATAAGCGTGTAAGTGTTCTGTAGGATTAGTATGAACGTGTGGTGAAGGTGACTCAGTAAGATCTCTGAACATCAGCAGGTGAGCGGTAGCGTGCTGAGCTGTCCTAGCGCTGGTAGCTTTACGGGGTAATTAGCGTGACGAGGCTTTCCTGCAGTCGGGCTGGATCACTCCTCTCGTTATACACCGGTTCTGTTACGGGAGTGGTGAACATGAACGTCAGCTCCTGTCAGTGAAGCCCTGTGGAGCTGGAGGCGTGAAGCTGTTTCTGGTCTGGGAGCTCAGTGAACGTCTCACTGGTTATTGTGGTGCATTGTGGGAGGATCCACTGCACTGGAGTGAGTTTGACAGTCAGGACTGATTCCTGAGTTGTTGATACGATCGTCTCCGCAGCTGCTCATGGTGGTGTCGATTGTTCTGGAGAGAAACCCGGAGCTGGAGTTCCAGGAGACGGTGGATCTGGACCACTTGGTTAAAGACGCTTTCGCAGACTTCCAGAAAGACCGCGGCCAACCTGAGAGGACGGAGAAACAGGTGAGTCCATTCTTTCATCATAACAGCCGCTTGTTTCTAGCTTTATTATTATTATTATTATTATTATTATTATTATTATTATTATTATTGTTTTGTTGTTGTTGTTGTTTTTGATAGTAGTAGTAGTTTTAGTATTACAGGTTATTATGCAAATGGTCCCAGTTCGGTTATAACTTTGGATTCCAGTTCGGTTATAACTTTGGATTCCAGTTCGGTTATAACTTTGGATCCCAGTTGGGTTATTACTTTGGATCCCAGTTGGGTTTTAACTTTGGATCCCAGTTGGCTTATAACTTTGGATCCCAGTTGGGTTATAACTTTGGATCCCAGTTGGGTTTTTACTTTGGATCCCAGTTGGGCTATAACTTTGGGCCCCAGTTGGGTTATAACTTTGGGCCCCAGTTGGGTTATAACTTTGGATTCTAGTTGGGTTATAACTTTGGATTCTAGTTGGGTTATAACTTTGGACTGCCATTGTCGGCCCCTGTTAAGCTACAGTTGTAAGCACTATTTGGGTCACTGTCACGGGCCGGTTAGGCCCCAGTTGTGGTCCAAGCAGGGTTACAGTTATTTTTGTTTTGACTGTGGGGATAATTGTTCACCTGGGCCCCACATGCAGCCCATTAATGGCCCACACAGGGTCCATATGAAGCCAATGGACAGTTTTTGTGGGCCCCAGCTGAGTTACCTAAGAGAGAACCCACATAGACATGTTATCTAGGGAGTTAGATTCTTACAGTAAGCTGGTCTGAAGATTTAAACCTGATATTTTGGCTCATATTAGCTGAAATTCTGGGTTTAATAAGTCCCAGCGGTCAGAGCGGAGGAGCCAGGGGCCACGCTTGTGATTGCTTCGTCACTAATATTAACCAAGACACTACAATTATGGAGCTAATGGTCCAGAAAATCAGCCAATAAGCCTAATAAGCGTAGCACTTATATTGAAATATTAATAATAATAGTCCAGAATTTTGTGGCTGATAAAACAGAAGCTTATATTTTCATAATTATAATTCTGTAGAAGATAAACGTTCACAGTATAATATTTATTATAGTCGTTTAGTCTATTTCTGTTAGTTTATTGATCATAAAGTGTCTAAATGGTTTACAATGTACTTCCTCCACCTTAAATAACCAGTACAGAGCTCCTGCTTTGCTGTGAGGGTTTGATTGAGTGTTAGTGAGGTCAGGTACTGATGTTGAACATTGCTGTGAGGATGTGATTGAGTGTTAGTGAGGTCAGGTACTGATGTTGAACATTGCTGTGAGGATGTGATTGAGTGTTAGTGAGGTCAGGTGCTGATGTTGAACATTGCTGTGAGGATTTGATTGAGTGATGTTCTGGTTCTCCTCTGTAGGGTGATATGGAGATGTTCTACAACACTCCTGCTCTGGGGAAGAAGGGCACCTCCAGCTACTTGACTAAGGCTGTGATGATCCAGCTGCTGCAGGGGGAGATGAAGCCCAGCAAGGACGACCCCTGCTCCGTCAGCTAAACGGCCTGCGTCTCCACCAACGCCGGACTTTCTCCGAGTCTTCGGAACGCCCACTGCCGTCCTGGCGGACCACCACTCTCCGCTAGATCTGCTCATGCTGGGATTTCTTTTGTGCTTAGGTGCTTTTTCACCTCCTGCCCTTTGACGAGCTACCACGAATCCTTACATCTATTTTTAAATACCCCTTCTCTCGCGCCCCTCGCCTCCTCTCGCGCCCCTCGCCTCCTCTCGCGCCCCTCGCCTCCTCTCGCGCCCCTCGCCTCCTCTCACGCCCCTCGGCTCCTCTTGCATCCCTCGCTTTTTATTACCCCAGCAGAAGACATAGTGGTTCTTTACTTTTCCTCCGATACTGTGCTCTGAGTTTATAGCTGAACACGGTTTAACTTATTTATTAACATTAACGTTCAGAGATTTTATTCTTAGTGAGTGTTTCTGTTGGTCCGATATTAAAAGTTCACATGACGAGCGTAAAGAAGTCAAACAGTAGGAGAAATATAAAAACAAATATAAATAATCAGATTTTATCAACGTCAGCGCTGTAACTTCACTGTGAACTCATAATCTGATGCAGCAAAAGCAGTGAAATCATCTTAAATCTAGTAGCTATATTTCTTATTATGAGATTTTAGATTAGAAAATAATTTTATGTTTTAGGAAATAAAGTCTAGCAACCACCTGGGATACCATATCAGTCACTTAGCAACACCCTAGGTTATATATATTACATCCTAGGTAGCAACCACCTCAGATATAATAGCAATTCCTTAGCATCCACCAGATACACCATAGCAACTGTCTAGCAGCACCCTAGCAACCACCTGGAATATTGTACAAACTACCTGTCGACCATCTGGGCTAACATTTCAGCCATTAAGCAATGACCTAGCAACCATCATGATACCATACCATATCTAACAACCACCTGGGATACCATAACAGCTCCCTAGCAACCTACATGAACATTGGCGACCCTCATGGATACCATAGCAACCAACAGAGATACCATATCGAACGTCTAGCAACTGCTGCGATACTGTAACAGCTCCCTAGCAACTACCTGGAATGTTGTACAAACTACCCGTCGACCATCTGTGATAACAATTCGGCAATTTAACAACGACCTAGCAACCATCATGGATACCATACCATATCTAACAGCTCCCTAGCAACCACCTGGGTTACATGAACATTGGCAACCCTCATGGATACCATAGCAACCAACAGAGATACCATATCAAACGTCTAGCAACTGCTGCGATACCGTAACAACTCCCTAGCAACCACCTGGGATACCATAGCAGCCATTTAGCAACAAATTGAGAATAATAAACCTTAGCTACCATCATGGATACCATAGCAACTGCCAGAGATACCATAGCAACCAGCCCCTGACACCCTAGCAACCAGCCCAGTGTTACTGGGTACTATCAAAAACACCAAGCATCTGTTTCCACCAGGTCAGAGTTTAAAACCTGTTTATCAGATTTTCTCTACAGCGCCACCTACAGCCACACCTGGACTAGCAGCTGTGTTTATAACACGTGTAGTGATGTAGTAATAACCAGCGGCCTCTCTGTGTGTCCGGCTGGGTCAGAGTTACAGTAGAACTGACCAGACATACGTTTAATATTCTTAATATTATTCAGAAACACATACGTCCCTCAGTAACGCGTTAGTAACGAGCTCGTCATAAAACTAGATTTAACCTGATTTCACTCTGGTCCTGTAAGCTCGACGTTACAGGACGGGTTCGGTGTCTTTTTAGAATTCTGCATGTTTCCTGTCGTGCATGCAGTGACTGCCGTGCTGGAGCTGCAGTAGTGCAGAGAGGCTGAGACGTGTTTGAACTGTATTCCCACATGCCCTTTTCAGATAAAGGGGCCTCGGAGCCTCAGTAGAAGTAGGAAAGGTCGCTGTGCACATATTTAAGAAGAGTTTTGGACCGTCTGGCTGCAGCGTGTGTCCTCAGTTAGTTCACCTTTTAATTAGAAGAGTCGAGCAGAAGCGTGTCCAGCGTGTCCAGCGTGCTCAGCGTGTCCAGCGTGTCCGTGTGTTTGTGAGTGTGAGATACTTTCTTCCTGCAGAACTTTCTTGTTTTTTTAGGCAGTTTATTGTAGAAACTAAATAAATAAGTTCTAACCTGCAGACTGACGTGTTCTCTTCTCTTTAATAGGGCACAGGAGAACCTCCGCTATCAGTGTCTGACCCTCACACGTTCCCTTTTTCCAGGAACTGTGGGGGGCTGTTATAGCTGCAAAGGGGGGCTCTCCATAGTAATACACCTAGTTTTGGAATGGTCCTGTTACGGCTGGGTAACCCCGTCCCTCCTGTCCCGCTCCAGACAGAACACAAACCACCGCTATGAACAAAACAGAAGTTTTAGTTTGTGTGCATCAGATCAGGGATAAGTTAACAAACAAACCAATACTAACTCATTTTACACCTTTAACTAACTTTACAGAGGTGGTGAGTAACAAAGTACAAGTACTGTACTTTTTTTTTGGTATCTGTACTTTACTTCGTAATCTGAATCGGACTTTGTTGGCCAAGTATGCTCACACAGTAGCTGCACATGTTACTTGAGTATTTCTTGAGTATTTCTGTCACCAAATACTTTTTACTTTTACTCACTACATTTCAAAAGAAAAATATGTACTTTTTACTCACTACATTTTAAAAAACAGACTCTTTACTACTAGTTTCAACAAACTTTTATCTCCTTATTTATGTATTTTTTAATCAGGCAATTCTTTTTTTAGGGTCCCAATGAAGCGCAAATCATAATCCTACTGGATGTGAAGGGAGGGAGGGAGGGCTGTGATTGGCTACTTTAACAGCTGTCAGGCCTCAGAAGTGAGCACTGAGAAAAGAAAACAAACAAACAAACAAGACACCGACTGAGATTTCTGTTAAACCCTGTTAAAGAAATTTGAGTTTCTCAAGAAAATTATTTTTAAAGAAATACTTTTACTTTTATACTTTAAGTACATTTGGGAGCATGAACTTTTATACTTTTACTTGTGTAAAAAAAGTAATCATACTTTAACGTTTACTTGATTATTTTTTTAATAGATTACTAGTACTTTTACTTAAGTAAGGAACTCATGTACTTCTGCCACCTCTGCTAAACTAACAGAAAAAAATAAATAAATTACAATTCTCAACTACCTCCCCCAGACCAGGAGACAGCTTAATAAAAATAAACTTATAAAATAATAAACGGGCCTTATCCCCTACAGAGCTGCAGGCTTGTAATCAATCACAGATTATTAACATTACAAATATTAAACATATCGATAAAGATTCTTACAACAAGCTGGAATTCAAACCACAACCAAATACACACTACAGCTCATGTTCTGAGCAGGAAAAGAAAAGATTGACCCCGTCAGCCTCCTCTGTCAGTCCTTTGTAGCAGATCTACGGGTCAATTCACCAATCAGAACAAGTAATCACCCAGGAGGCGGGGCCCATCATCAATCAAGGCCAGGTGACCGACTTTCCACTAGAAGCCAAAGAGCGGGAGAACAAAACATGGCATGGAGTAAACTTCCACATCCGTAACAGTACATCCCACAAGCTCACATGTGGAGGTGTCTATATACTTTCGACCACATAGTATATATGATATATTTTGTCCTGCAGTGTTCAAAGTAGTCACACCCCAGAAATGACAGTGAATGAGGTGAAACACCCTAGTAACCATCTGGGACACCATAGCAACAACCTAGCAACACCCTAGCAAACATGTGAAATACCATAGCAACCTTTAAGCAACAGCATAAAAAAACTAGGGTAACACAGCACCCACAATCACAAAAACCTAGAAACTACCTGAAATACTATAACAACTAGCCACACCCTAACTCCCAACTGGGATACCATAGCAACCACTTAACAACACCATAGAGGTGCTGGGAAACTGATAAAGCTATTACATCATCCCAATTGTTCTTCAGGACGTGCATTTACCACCTATTATTATTATTATTATTATTATTATTATTATTATTATTATTATTATTATTATTATTATTATTATTATTATTATTATTATTATTATTATTATTATTATTATTATTATTATTATTATTATTATTATTATATACAGTGATGCTTGAGTCCTTTATAACACTAATATTATATAATAGTTGTGATCTGATGTTTCACAAATGGATCTGGAGAAATGAAAACACTGCGTTCCAGTATAAGAACTTGATCCCATCTGTGAAGCATGGTGGTGGGAGTATCAGGTTTGAGCCTGTTCTGCTGGATCTCAGGAGAATGTGGAGAACAGCAGAACATTGACCCTAAACACACGAGAGGTTCTACCAAAGACGGTTGAAGAAGAATAAAGTGAATGTTTGGAGAGACCGATTCCAGATCTTAATCTTGTAGAGATGCTGGACCTGAAGTGAGCAGCTCATGTGAGGAAACCCACCAACGTTCCAGAGCTGGAGCTGTTCTGTTCAGAGTATGAATCCTGAAACATAGAAAATTCACAAACGTTTAAGCCCCGCTGTAACTTATATACACATCAGTGGTTAATAAAGCGACAATTATTATTATTATTATTGTTGTAATTGTTATTATTATTATTATTATTATTATTGTTGTTGTTGTTGTTGTTGTTTTGTTGTTGTTGTTGTTATTATTATTATGAAAGCTCATGTTTTCAGTGGCTGTAGAAGATAAATAAACAGTAGTCTGGAAAGTTCTCTGGTGGGTTTAAAGGACGAGGGTTTGTGTGGCTGATGCTGCCGGAGCAGAGCGTATCTCAGCTCACCATCAAAGCAGACGTGCGGTGTTTATTAGTGAGTTTGGCCCAGAAGGTGTGCGGCTGTCACAAACACTCCCGCGTGTCGGAGAAGTAAACAGAACTTTCACCTCCTGCATGAAAGAGGAGGAAGATGACAGAGCTCCAGCTCCAGCTCCTCTGACCTTGGGAGCCGACGCCGAACTCAGAATTCAATTTCACAGAAACTCCTTCACCTCAGCGAGAGGTCCAGCGCACGCAATGAACAAGTTCCTCCTGAAGCCAGATGTTGCTGCGGGGTCACCGGCGGTCAGGGCTGAACAGAAGACTTGTTAATGTTTCTGAAACTGGACTTGGTTTAGAGTGCTCGTATCCAGCGTTCTGATGCGTTGCAGTGATGAACGTCCAGCTCTGGTCCAGCTCTGGTCCAGCTCTGGTCCAGCTCTGGTCCAGCTCTGGTCCAGCTCTGGTCCAGCTCTGGTCCGCTTCTGATGCTCCTTTTGTTTTACATTGAATATTTTTTTGCAACTACTTGTGACTGAGCTCTGTTCTGATTGGTTCTCTATGCTGTGCCTTATCCAATCGGCTGAACAGTTGGGTATATATACAGCATATAACGGCAGATTAACGTTTCTCTAACTGTAGATCCTGATCAGCTGGGAGGAGTTCAATCCCGTCTCTCTGAACAGAACAGCTCCAGCTCTGGAACGTTGGTGGGTTTCCTCACATGTGCTGCTCACTTCAGGTCCAGCATCTCTACAGGATTAAGGTCTGGACTCCAAACATTAACTTCATTCTTCTTTAACTGTCTTTGGTTGAACCGCTCGTGTGTTGAGGGTCATTGTTCTGCTGTAGGACCCACGTTCTCCTGAGATCCAGTTCACAGACAGACGTCCTGATACTTTCCTTCAGAATTCACTGTAGAATTCAGAATTCAGTGTTTTATCAGTGATGACGAGACGTCCTGCAGCAGAACAGACCCAAACCTGACACTCCCACCACCATGTTTCACAAACTGGATCAGGTTCTTGTGCTGATGTCCTTATGTTCACTATCTTCAGACAAAACACTCTCCATTTAAACTACAGTTTTGGTCCCATCCGTCCATAAAGCCGTGTTCCATTAGTCTTCTTCTCCACGTGATCTTCACCAAACTGCAGACGGTCAGTGATGTTCCGTTTCTGGAGGTCAGTGAGTTTCTCCTGCCATGCACACGAGTGTTGGTTTGTCTTCTCCTGATGTTGGACTCATGAACACTAGCATCAGCCACTGTGACCTTTAGCTGCTTAGATGTTCTCCTAGGTTATTTTGTGACCTCACCGACTGTTACACACTTTGCTCTTGGACTGATCTTTGTTGGTGGACCACTCTTATGGGTGTAACGAGGGTCTGGCTGTGGAGTCCAAACTCTGTAGAGATGGTTCTGTAACCCTTTCCAGCCTGAGGAGCATCAACAGCTCATGTTTCTCTGAGGTTCCTCCGAATCTCCTGTTATATTAAACAGGAGTCACACCTGATCATCATCCCACTGACTGAACTCACCTGATCATCATCCCACCTTCAGATGAACTGGTAATCTCAGAGGTTCACACACTTTTTAAAATCTGCAGCCACATGACCGAGTATAAAAGATTGTTCTGGTCTTCTTTGATCTGCTACACGACCACCTTCCCATTGGAAAAACTTGCCCTTGATCCGAGATGTTTGGGACATAGCCTAAAAGATAGACACCCTCTCTCGTTACTCGCTGGGGTATTGAGATATGTAATTTTCTCCTTCACTTCTGAAATAAAAGGGTGTCCTAATACTTTTGAAATTCTAAAGACATCACAAACTTTCAAGCACCACTGTTTTTGTGTCACATCTCAAAACAATTAAGAGATTCTGTCGGAATTGTGTGTTTAGATTTTCATATTCATTTATTTTCCCGTTATTTAGGTGATTAGGAGAGAAGACCTCCGTCCCCCCGCTGTCAGGAGTGGGTGAGGGTCTGAAGAACGTGGCTGCTCTACTGCAATCAAGTTGTCATATTTCTTTTGTGTTATCTCACAGCGCGCCATTAAGCCCTCACAGAACATATCTAAATTAATGTGGACTCCAGCGTTGCCTGGGGATAAATCAGGCCATCCTCTAGAGGGGGCTATAAAGAGTCTAATGTTTTCCCTTAAAGAACCCTCATAAAAGTTAACAGGGCTTTAAAGTCAAAGCCTGTCTGCCACTGGCAGCGCTGAAGCGTTTCCTAATGGCCAATCTGTCTGGAACATTAGGCAGTGACTGGCAGTCGCTGTTCTTCCACTCCCGCCACCCCCCCCCACCGCTTCTGCTCTGTGGGGGTCCGTGAAGGTCACCCAGCAGCGGCGGGACACGTAGGTGACGACGCTGTTGTTGCGTTTATCTGTTCAACACGCTGGCAGCACTTGTGCAGTCGATAAAAGCGGCGAGCGGACTCAGGAGACACACCGCTTCTCATTACAGCACTGATATAACAGTGCACACCCGGCGGCCGCTTTATTGGAAACCCCAACCTTGTAGCTCCACCCTGCGGGTATTCAGGCTGTCACTCATGTGTTGATGCTTAGACTACATCGTACACCGACATAGTCGACCTTTGAGGGAAGGTGTTTCTAATAAAGTGGACACTCGGTAGAAGTACACAGTAGATGTTTCTACTAAAGTGGCCATTTAGTGAAAGTAAGTGCAGCATTTCCAATAAAGTGACCAGTTAATGGAAGTGCTTGGTTGGTGTTTCCAATAAAGTGGCCAGTTATTGAAAAGTAGACTGTGGGTGTTTCTAATAGTGGCCAGTTGGTGGTAATTATAGGTGTTTCTAATAAAGTGGCCAGTTGGTGGTAATTACAGGTGTTTCTAATAAAGTGGCCAGTTGGTGGTAATTATAGGTGTTTCTAATAAAGTGGCCAGTTGGTGGTAATTACAGGTGTTTCTAATAAAGTGGCCAGTTGGTGGTAATTATAGGTGTTTCTAATAAAGTGGCCAGTTGGTGGTAGGTGTAGGTATATTAATATATTACGTTAGTTCAGTTTTAGTTCTGTGTAAATATTAGTATGAACTGAGTTTCTGTTTCATGATGAGAATTTGTTCTGTTCTGTTC